>PJEM01009765.1:0-68485 GCA_004023845.1 Helogale parvula
GAGGGAGGGAGAGGGAGGAGAGGGAGGGAGAGAGAATTCCAAGTAGGCTCTTTGCTGTCCACATGAACCTGACATGGGGCTCAATCTCACTGACCAGGAGATCATAACCTGAGCTGAAATCAGGAGTCCAGTCAGACAATTAACTGAGCAACCCAGGTGTCCCAAACTTACAAAATTTTTAAATAAGTAAAAACCCCATTAATCACCTCCAATTAGTAATAGCTCGATGTTTAGATAAGAGTAGATCATCAGTTTGAGGTCTTTCCTCCTTCTTGTGCAGTTTTAGAGTGTATATGAAGTTTATTAAATTTTTAAAATTTTTTTTTATTTTTGAGAGACAGAGAAAGATAAAGCATTAACGGGGGTGGGGGGTAGGGGGAGGAAGGAAAACAGACAGACAGACAGGCATCATCTGACAGCTCCAGGATCCAAGTAGTCAGCACAGAGCCCAACACAGGGCTCACACACACAAACTGTGAGATCATGACCTGAGCCGAAGTTGGAAGCTTAACCGCCTGAGCCACCCAGGCACCTTAAGAATGAATGTGAAGTTTCATTTGAAGTTTATTTGAGAGAGAGAACATGCATGGGGGCGAGGGAGAGAGGGGAGAAAAGTGGAGAGACGGGGGACAGGAGAGCAAGAGAGCGCCAGCACGAGAGCGTGTGAGAATCCCATATAGGTTTCTCACCATCATTGCAAGGAGCCCAATGTGGAGTTTGATCTCACAAACCTGTGAGATCATAACCTGAGCGAAAAATCAAGAGCTGGACACTTAACCAACTGAATCACCCAGGCGTCCCTGAAGTGTCATTTGAAATTGTATAAACCACAAACTAAAATAATTTGTACTTGCATCAATGTTTACATTGTCAATCAATTGCTTTCTTTAATCAATGTTACAGGAAGATAGTGTTTTCACACGAGAAGAAATGGATTTACTGGAATTGGCCTTCCACATGACATATCAAACTGAAACTGGCAAAATATAGAGAGAATTCTGAAAGCAGCTAGGCATAAAAGGGGCCTAACATACAAAGGGAGACCTATCAGAAGGGTAGCAGACCTATCTACTGACACTTGGCAGGCTAGAAAGGAATGGCAGGAAATCTTCTATGTGATGAAGAGAAAATATATGCAGCCAAGAATCCTTTATCCAGCAAGCCTGTCATTCGGAATAGAAGGAGATAAAGGGTATCCCAAACAAAAATTGAAGGGATTTATCACCACTAAACCACCTCTACAAAAAATCCTAAGGGGGACTCTATGAGGAAAATGTTGCAAAAAACACAGAAGTACCAGACACCACTACAAGCATGAATCCTACAGAGAACACAAGGATTCTTAAACCCATATATTTCAATAGCAACACTGAATGTAAATAGACTGAATGCTCCAATCAAACGACATAGGGTAGCAGAATGGATTAAAACAAAAAAACCAAAATCTGTCTATTTGCTATATACTAGAGACTCATTTAAGACCTGAGGACACCTTCAGATTGAAAGTAAAGGGATGGAGAAATATCTCTCATGCAACTGGAAGTCAAAAGAAAGCCAGAATTGCCATACTTATGTTGGACAAACTGGACTTTAAGGTAAAGGCAGTAACAAGAGATCAAGAAGGACATTATATAATAATTACAGGGTCTCTCCATCAGGAAGAGCTAACGATTATAAACATCTATGCACTGCATTCGGAAGCACCCAAAAACATAAAAAAAATCACAAACAGAAACAATCGTATTGATAAGAATGTGCTAATTGCAAGGGATTTTAATACTCCATTTACAGCATTGGCTAGATGGACCAGACAGAAAATCACTGAACAATGGACCTAAATGATACATTGGAACAGATGGGTTTGACAGATATGTTTAGAACTCTACACGGTGAGGCTAAAGAATTCATATTCTTCTCAAGTGCACATGGTACATTCTCCAAGATAGACACATACTGGGTCATAAAGCAGCCCTCCATAAATATAAAAGAATGGAGAGCATACTATGCACACTTTCAGGTCACAATGCTATGAAACTTGAAATCAAGGAAAAAGTCTAAAAGTCTGGAAAATTTCCAAATATGTGGAGGTTAAAGAACACCCTACTCAAGAATGAATGGGCTAATTAGGCAATTAGAGAAGAAATTTAAAAATATATGGAAACAAATGAAAATAAAAAAACAATCCAAACTCTTTGGGATGCAGCAAAGGCAGTCCTAAGAGGAAAGTACATTGCAATCCAGACCTATTTCAAGAAACTAGAAAAAGTGCAAATTCAAAATGTAACAGCGCACCGAAAGGAACTAGAAGCAGAGCAGCAAGAGCACCCCAAACCCAACAGAAGAGAAATAATAAATATAAGAACCAAAATAAATAATACAGAATCCAAAAAAACACTTGAACAAATCAATGAAACCAAGAGTTGGTTTTTTGAAAAAAATAAACAAAATTGATAAGCCTCTACCCGGGCTTCTCAAAAAGAGAGCGCCCAATTAGACAAAATCCCTAATAAAAATTCATATATATTACAACCAATCCCTCAGAAATACAAGCAATTATCATGGAATACTATGAATTTTATATGCCAACAAACTGGACAACCTAGAAGAAATGGAGAAATTCCTAAACACACACACACTACCAAAATTCAAATGGGAAGAGATAGAACATCTGAACAGACCCATAACCAGTGAAGAAATCGAATCAGTTATAAAAAATCTCCCAACAAATAAAAGCCCAGGGCCACATGGATTCCCAGGGGAGTTCTACCAGACATTTAGCGCAGCGTTAACACCCATCCTCAAATTATTCCAAAAAATCAAAATAAAAGGAAGACTTTCGGACTCCTTTTATGAAGCCAGCATCACTTTGATTCCCAAACCAGACAGAGACCCCCCCCCCCAAAAAAAAAAAAGAGAATTACAGGTCAACATCCTTAAGGAATACAGATGCAAAAATACTCAACAAGATACTCCCAAATTGAATTCAACAGCACATAAAAAGAATTATCCACCATGACCAGGTGGGATTCATTCCTGGATTATAGACCTGGTTCAATATTCGCAAATCCATCAATGTGATACATCACATTAACAAAAGAAGAGATAAAAACCATATGATCCTGTTGATAGATGCAGAAATGGCATTTGGCAAAATACAACGTCCTTTCCTAATAAAAACCTTCAAGAAAGTCAGGATAGAAGGAACTTGCCTAAACATCATAAAAGCCATTTATGAAAAGCCCACAGCTAATATCATACACGATGGGAAAAAACTGAGGGCTTTCCCCCTGAGATCAGGAACAGGACAGGGATGTCCACTCTCACCACTGTTGTTTCACATAGTGCCCGAAGTCCTAGCATCAGCAATCAACAACAACAACAAATATAAAAGGCATCAGAATTGGCAAAGAAGAAGTCAAATTTCACTTGTCACAGATGACATGACACTCTACATGGAAAACCTGACAGACTCCACCAGAAGCCTACAAGAACTGATCCATGAATTCAGCAAAGTCATAGGGTACAAAATCAACATACAGAAATCGCTTGCATTTTTATACACCAATAATGAAGCAACAGAAAGAGAAATCAAGAAGCTGATCCCATTCATAATTGCATTAAAAACCATAAAATACCTAGGAATAAACCTAACCAAAGATCCGTATGATGCAAACTATAGAAAACTTCTGGAGGAAACTGAAGACGACACAAAAAAAAAAAATGGAAAAACATTCCATGCTCACGGATCGAATAAACATTGTTTAAATGTCATTATTTCTCAAAGCAATCTACACATTCAGTGCAATCCCAATCAAAATTGCACCACCATTCTTCTCAAAGCAGGAACAAATTGTCTTAAAATTCATATGGAACCACAAAAAACCTGAATAGCCAAAGTAATACTGAAGAAGAAAACCAAAACAGAAGGCATCACAATCCCAGACTTTAGCCTCTACTACAAAGCTGTCATCATCAAGACAGTACAGTATTGGCACAATAACAGACACAGAGATCAGTGGAATAGAATAGAGAACCTAGAATTGGACCCACAAATGTATGGCCAATTTATCTTTGACAAAGCAGGAAAGAGTTTCCAGTGGAAAAAAGACAGCCATTTAACAGACGGTTCTGGGAGAACTGGCCAGCAACATGCAAAAAAAAAAAAAAAGAAAGAAAGAAAGAAAGAAAGAAAAAGAAAAAAGAAACTAGACCACTTTCTTACACCATACACAAAAATAAACCAAAATGGAGGAAGGACCTGAATGTGCGACAGGAAACCATCAAAACCCCAGAGAAGAAAGCAGGAAACAACCTCCTTGACCTCAACTGCAGCAATTTCCTAGTCAACACATTCCCAAAGGCAGGGGAATCAAGAGCAAAAATGAACTAATTGGGACCTCATCAAAATAAAAAGCTTCTGCACTACAAAGGAATCAAGAAAACTAAAAGGCAACCGACAGAATGGGAAAAGATAGTTGCAAATGATGTATCGGATAAAGGGTTAGTATCCAAAATCTACAAGGAACTCACCAAACTCCACACCCGAAAATTTAATAATTCAGTGAAGAAACGGGCAGAATACATGAATGGACACTTCTCCAAAGAGGACATCCAGATGGCCAACAGGCACATGAAATGATGCTCAGTGTCACTCACCATCAGGGAAACACAAATCAAGGCCACGCTGAGGTACCACCTCACACCGGTCAGAGTCGGTAAAATGAACAAATCAAGAGACTATAGATGCTGGCGAGGGTGGAGACACGAGCACCCTCCTACACTGCTGGTGGGAATGTAAACTGGTGCAGCCGCTCTGGAAAACAGTGTGGAGGCTCCTCAAAAGCTATCCATAGAACTCCCTTATGACCCAGCAATAGCCCTGCTGGGAATTTACCCAAGGGATAAAGAAGTGCTGATGCATAGGAGCACATGTACCCCAATGTTCATATCAGCACTTTCAAAAATAGCCAAATCATGGAAAGAGCCTAAATGTCCATCAACTGATGAATGGATCAAGAAGATGTGGTATATATATACAATGGAGTATTACATGGCAATGAGAAAGAATGAAATCTGGCCATTTGTAGCAACGTGGATGGACCTTGAGGGTGTCAAGTGAAATAAGTCAGGCAGAGAAGGACAGATACCATAGGTTTTCACTCATAAGTCTAACAGGAGAAACTTAACAGACGACCATGTGATACATCACATGGGGGAGGGGAATGGGGAGAAAATGGTTGGGGAGAGGGTGGGAGGCAAACCATGAGAGACTCGAATACTGAGAACAAACAGGGCTGATGGGAGAGTGGGAGAGGGAAAGGGGGGTGATGGGCATGGAAGAGGGCACTTGTGGGGAAGAGCACTGGGTTTTATATAGAAACCAACTTGACAAAAACTGTAAAAGAAACAAACAAAAGAAAAAGAAAATTTAATGTACATATCAGTTCCTTCAATTAACACCACACAGTATCACCTTCCATTCTAACCACTTTTCTCACGTGGCCTGAATGTCTTGCCCACTTCTACTGTGACATAGGAGTCAGTGTGAAGGCTTTCCCTGCCCAGGTCGGCCCACTTTTGCACGTGCACATAAGACACCAATGAAACTCTGCCCTCACTTGCCCAGACTTCACTCTTGATAATGGCTACCCATAGCGCCTGTGCAAGGCGAGATTTCTGCCAGTTCTGCACATGTGCGGAGGACTTTCGGCACACACCGAACCGTTTATTTATATGCTTACATAGTTGAATGTGTCAGTCATGTGATTTTACACACATCATGAAATGTGGACCTTTGATTTGCACACATTTGACTTGATTGGGTGGTTCTGGGACAACCCACTGCTGCATCATCAAAACTGCACATGGTTGTGTGGGCTGACAGTTGCGAAATTACCCTTGCTAAAGGTGAGGGGGCTGGGGGAGGATCTTAACATCTTATCAACAATGTTTCCACTGTTCAACACGGAAGCCACAGTGTGAGGTGACTCTAATGCCTCTATAGCCTCTGTAAGTGATCGACGACTTAATCCCCAGTCACCGCACTGGAGTGGAAGAAAATGAACTTAAGAACAAACTTAAGGTTAACTAGGCCTTCCAAAACAAGGCAAATGTTAAGGTATATCCATCCAATCACTCTCCTTGCTGTGCTTCTGCCGCCTCTGGGGAAAACCTTACCACGATTTCCTATAGGTAGAGCAGGCCTATTTGAATCCAGTTTAACTGGTCAGATTAATTCTTGAAAACTTGAGTGCACATCTGTTCATCTCTTAACACCACACAGTAGCACCCTTAATTGTAAGCACTTTCCTCACTTGGCCTGAACACGTCGCCCCCTTCCAGGGCGGCGAGTCCCATCTTTCCCTGCTCTCCTCGCTCGCCTTCACACATGCGCACAAGAAACCACCAGGACAGTTGCGCAGATTTCACCCTGGGGAAGGTCTCCCCACGGCGCCTGCGCAGTGGCCCGCCAGTTCCGCACATGCGCACAGAAGACCTGCGGCACACACCACCAGCTCAGGGCCAAATCCTGCAGTCCCGTGCTCATCCCTTCACGAGCCGGGTCTCCAGAGCACCGGCCCGAGTCCCGTTTCAACCAAGCACTCGCACCCGAGTCCACAGTCCCTCTTCCGTTTCTGCTTTTCCCACTGCCAAAACTTCACACGTGCTTACAAACAGAATGCAGGTGAACCCCCCGCCTGGTCCGCACCCCCCGCAAAGACCTGACCCCAGCACCTGCCACAATAGAGAAAAACCCGGAGCAAACTAGGACCAGGGATCCAGGATCATACTGTGTGAAATAAATGCATAGGTGCCCATCAGGCTTACTACTGCAGGGGACCTTCCAACGCCTCCCACCTTTAAAGGGCTCAGCAGGGCCCCCCTACCTGCCATCATCACCTCACAGTAGGAGGGTCTTGAATGCAGAAAACGCCACCCTCTCCTTCACTTTGTCACAGGAAAGACTGAGAAAAAAGGAGTTCTTGCGTGGACACTTACCTGTGAGTTTCTCCTTCCGGGTGTCAGATGTCCTCCCTCCACAGACAGCCACACACGCTGCCACAGCTTGGGGACCGTGGGCTGCACTGACCTGCCCCTTCCGAGTACACGCCGAAGAGCCCATCTTCGCCTCTTCAATCGAAAGCCAGACGCAGGCCTCCCAAATATGTCTGCGAATCCTCGTGCTTCCCCCGGGCCTCCCCTGAGAATCACCTGGAGCTCACAGTTAAAGCAGCACCGAGGCCCTCATCCTGACCAATAGAAGACGCTGCAGAGGGCACAGGTGATGCCGGTGCTTAAATCTCACCACGGGATGTCTACTGCAAACCCAGGCTGATAAGCAATTTGTGCTTCAAGTGTTAATGTGAATACGAATCATGTGGTGTTCAGGCCCCATAGAAGAAATGGGGATTCTGCAGGTTTGGAATGGGGTCCGTGAATTGGCATCTTTCACCAGTTCCTTGTTAGTGCTGATCCTGCCCCCTGGGACCCACGTTTAGGGGCACTACACTAGAGAACGCAGACTCAGCACAGCTGAGCCCCCGCAGCCACCACCTGATGTCAACACAGACAACTCCTGCTGAGTTCCCAGGGAAGAGTTTACCACTGAGGTTCCACTGGGTTCAGTTTACTGTCTGTTCCCAGCCAAGACCACCATCACCATCCTGCGGGACCACATGCTTGCACAGCACTTCAAAGTTGACTGAAAGAAGGCTCCTGAATGCTCTAATGTGTGGGCCAGTCTCTACTTGGAAAACACGTGTGTACATTGATTACTGCAGTGTTTACTGAGCACTAATTTTATGTTCACAAGGAAGTTACGGTGCACCATGCTGGGTACTCACACATAGGATGTGATTTAATCCACGTAGTCCCCTGCAGACTGGGTACGCGGTGTCCTATAATAACCACGAATATGTAGATATTGGTCTCCACCTATCTGCCTCCTCTTCCGTTGCCCTATCAACTAAAAAACAAAGGTGGGGGGAAGCTTGGGTGGCTCCGTCCGTTAAGCATCCAGCTTCGGCTCAGGTCATGACCTCACGGTTTGTGGGTTCGAGCCCCGCGTCGGGCTCTGTGCTGACAGCTCAGAGCCTGGAGCCTACTTTGGATACTGTGTCTCCTTCTCTCTCTCTCTGCCCCTCCTTGGCTCGGGCTCTGTCTCACTCTCTCTCTCAAAAATAAATAAAAACACTAAAAAAAAAAATAAAAGAAATTCAGAGTTTTCATTGTTGTGTTTATGCTTTCTTAACAGGATAGAAAAATGTTTCAGTTTATGATTAAATGCCAGTTCTCCTGTAGATGGTACACTCTCATCAGTAATGTATGATTATTTTAATTCCTCCACATGGGTGTTAGCAATTTTGTTGTCTCCCTCCCACCGCCCCCAATTTAGTCCTTCTAGAAAATAAGAAGTGTCATCTCACTGTATTTTCCTTGGTTTCTAGGAGAGGTGGCTAAAGAAAATGTGATAGGAGCACCTGGGTGGCTCAGTCAGTTGAGTGTCCAACTTCAGCTCAGGTCATGATCTCATGGCTGGTGGGTCCGAGCCCTGCGTCGAGCTCTGTTCTGACAGCTCACAGCCTGGAACCTGCTTCAGATTCTGTGTCTCCCTCTCTCTCTGACCCACCCCACTCACTGTCTCTCTCTCTCTCTCTGTCCCTAAAAAATAAGTAAATACTAAAAAAGAAAATGTGATATATACACATTATATTTTTATGTATTTATATCATATTAATTATATATAAGTATATACTAATATATAATTCCTTAAATTACTTGTATATTTTATATATTTATATCTTATTGCTTATATATAATTATTATATAAGTACATATAATATATATCATAAATAATATATAACATATAATATCTATTTATCTATATATAAAATGCAGCATTACAAAAAGGAAAGGGACAATGCAGGTGAGCCTGGAGGATATTATGCTAAGTGGAATAAGCCACACAAAATATCAAAGACTGTATTATCTTAAATATATCTGCAATCTAACAACATTGAAATCCTAAAAACAGAGTAGAAGTGTGCTGGCCAGGAGCTGCTGAGGGCAAAGTTGCTCAAATAGCACAAAATTTCAGTTATGCAGGATGAATAAATTCTACGGATCTAAAGCACAACATGGGGACTACACACATGTCTGCTATACTTGAGATTTGCTAAAGAGAGGAGCCTGAGTGTCTCACTTAAGCGGCTGACTTCGGCTCAGGTCATCATCTCACGGTTCGTGAGTTTGAGCCCCTCGTCGGGCTCTGTGCTGACAGCTCAGAGCCTGGAGCCTGCTTTGGATTCTGTGTCTCCCTCTCTCTCTGCCCCTCCTCTGTTCATGCTGTCTCTCTCTCTCAAATGAACAAACATTTAAAATTTTTTTAATTTTTTAAATAAAAAAATAAAATATATCAAGATCATTGTGAGTTCAAGCCCCACATCTAGCTCCGTGCTGACAGCACTGAGCCTGCTTGGGGTTCTCTCCCTCCCTCTCTCTCTATGCCCCTCCCCTACTCTTGCTCTCTCATTCTGGATCAATATCTATACAAAGAATAAACTTAAAAAATGTATCTTTTCAAACATAATCTAAACAAAATCACTGAAAAAAATGATCCTTGGTCAAAAGGCAAACTACAAGCCTTCAACCAGCAGTCTTGTTCCTTGATATAATGATCTGAGAGTTACGGTTTCCTTGGTTTTACATTTCAGATTCCAAATATGTGTTGTGTGGCTCGAACCATTTATGTTCTCAGTAAGGTTTCTAGTCAACAGTAGTCTATAATAACAGTTAGATTTGGCGGGGGGAGGAGGAAATCAATGCTATACACCTATTTCAACTGCACAGGGATTAGAGCCTCTAACCATGCATTTTGAAGACTCTACTGAAAATAATCTAAGTGTTTTAACTTGGGTTACTCTCTATAATAAATATTCTGATTTAGATTATTGTCTTAAAAGTGCTGATACACTGGGGCGCCTGGGTGGCTCAGTCGGTTGAGTGTCCAGCTTTGGCTCAGATCATGATCTCACAGTTGTGGGTTCGAGCCCCCTGCTGGACTCCGTGCAGACAGCTCAGAACCTGCTTCAGATTTGATGTCTCCCTCTCTCTCTCTCTGCCCCTCCCCTACTCATGCTCTGTTTCTCTCTGTCTCAATAATAAACTTAAAAAAAATTTTTTTAGGTGGTAATAGGCTTAGTGCTTTTCACTGTGAACTTTCAGATATTTATTCAGATTTTCTTTTTCATTATATACGTTGCCAATTTTTTACATATTTGAAGTTTTTATGTTATATGAACCTCTTCTGATCTGAAATGTATATTTAAAACAAAAGTTTTCCCCTATTCATTACGTTTCTAGGGTTTCTTTCCAGGATACACTCTGATGTTGAGTTGATGTTAAGTTCCATGTAAAGGTTTTGCCACATTCTTTACATGTATAAGTCTTCTCCACAGTAAGCACTCACTGATGTTTACTTAAGTTGTGATTTGGCGAAGGCTTTGCTACAGTCTGTGTAGTGGTTGAGTTTCTCCCGGGTACATATACTCTGATGTCAAAGAAAGCTTAAGCAACGGCTAAAAGCTTTACAAAATTGTTTACATTTGTACGACTTCTTCCCAGTACGAGTGTTTTGATGTTAAGAAAGGCTTGTGTGCTGATTAAAGGCTTTGCCACATTCGGTACATTTGTAAGGATTCTCTCCAGTATGAAATCTCTGCTTTTGAGTGAATTTTGAAGACTGCTTTAAAGCTTTGCCATATTTACTACACTTGTAAATCTTCTCTTTGGTAAGGATACAATGACATGCAAAAACGTTTCAGCCTTGATAAAAGACTTTCTGACACTTCTTTTATAATGGCATCTGGAAAGTGAGTTCTCTGAAGTTTATTAAGACTTAACTCTTGTTAATGCTTTTCTCAGATTCATTGCGTCTGTAAATTCTGTCTCCATTATAAACACCTTGGTAATTATTGAAGATAAAGTCCTCACAAAAGGCCTTCCTAAGTTCACTACACGTGAAATGTTGCTCTAAATTATGTATTATGTGATAACTATGGAACAGTGATTGTTAAGTAAAGATTCTCCCATGTTTATCAAAATTAGGAACTTTGGAACAAAGAGGGATTATTTGTTGATAGAAAAATAATGAACCCTCAGAAAAAGACTTTTCAAATTGATTTAGACTCATTTTTTTTACATTTTTAAATGTTTGTTTTGTTTTGTTTTTAATTTTTAATGTTTTATTTATTTTTGAAAGAGAGAGACGGAGAGAGACAGCATAAGCAGGGGAGGGTCAGGGAGAGAGGTAGATACAGAATCCAAAGACAGGCTCCAGACTCTGAGCTAGCTGTCAGCACAGAGCCCAATGCGGGACTCAAACCCACAAACCATGAGATCATGACCTGAGCTGAAATCAGATTGAGCCACCCAGGTGCCCCTATAAATGTTTATTTATTTTGGAGAAAGACAGAGACAGAGCGTGAGTGGTGGATGGGCAGAGAGAGAGAGGGAGATGCAGACTTTGAAACAGGCTCCAGGCTCTGAACTGACAGCACAGAGCCCGATGTGAGGCTCAAACTCCCAGACTGTGAGATCATGACCTGAGCCAAAGTCACACGCTTGACTAACTGAGCCACCCAGGTGTCCCTGATTTAGACTTCTGATCTTCATTTTAAACTTTCTGATATGCAGAAATCTTTGAATAATCAATTCTTCCTGTATTTGAAATGGTTCAAATCACTACTTTCAGCATGGACCAGGGGACTTTCCAGAATTTCCAAATTTCTTTTTAAAGAATATGTATGTTTGAAAAATGGAATTGGGTCTTTGTGTTTGTAAAGACATTATTCTGCAAACATACCTGTCTTAAAACACATGTTTGCCCAAAATTTTTTCTACTCTCCATCTCTTCCGGCAGTAAGGATTCCATCAAGGAAGTTTACTTATACCCATAATCACATTCATTCTGCCCTTCACTCCCTCCCATGACCTTCTCTACTCTTCATGACCTGTGCTTTCTTAAAGTCACAGCTTACATAGCTTCCCGATTGCACTTTATTGAATAAATCTTCTTTGCCTGTCTTTGTCAAAAATCCCAGGTGTCTTAGGGTACCTGGGAGGCCCAGTTGGTTTTGAGCGTCCAACTTCTGCCTAGGTCATGGTCTCGTGGTTTGTAGGTTCGGGCTTCACATCCTGCTCAGTGCTGACAGCTCGGAGCCTGGAGCCTGCTTTGGATTCGTGTCCCCATCTTTTTCTGCCCCTCCCTGGCTTGTGCTTGCTCACTCTCTCTCTCTCTCTGTCTGTCTGTCTCTCTCTCTCTAAGTGAATAAACATTTTAAAAATGTTTAAAAATCCCAGGGGTACCTGTATGGCTCATTCTGTTGGGCGTCCAACATCTGCTCAGGTCATGATCTCACAGTCCGAAGGTTCGAGCCTGCATCAGGTCTGTGCTGATGGCTCAGAGCCTGGAGCCTGCTTCAGATTGTGTGTGTGTGTGTGTGTGTGTGTGTGTGTGTGTGTGTCCCTCCCCGGCTCATGTTCTATCTCTGAAAAATGAATAAACCTAAAAAAAATCCCAGGTGTCATGAGAAGACATCACCGAAAAAATACCTAATAAATTACCCCACTTACTACACCTACCTGTATATACTTTAAGATGCTAATGTATAAAATTCAAATCCATCATAGGACATCAGGACAATGGAGAAATAGGAAGCATGGGGACTCTGCTCTTCCGTGGAGATACGAACTAACCAAATTGCCTTTTTGAGTGCTCTGGAAGCCCGTTGGGAGAACACAGCGCCATCAGGCTGGCACAAATGAAGACGAGCCCGTTTGAAGGAAGAAGGAACGTTTGTTACCCTCCCCACCCACACTGCTCGCCCTGCCTGGCGCTCCATGGCAACACTGTGAGGACACTCGCCACTCTGCTCGGGAGAGACAGACATGAGTGACCTGTGTGGGCAACAACCTGGCTTCCCTGCAGCTGCCCGGAGGACCCGTGTCTCTCGGGCATGAGGTGGAGGGCTGAGGGCATGGAAACGCCCTCTTACCACACTGTACTGTCTGCCCTCAGAACAGGTAAGTACTTGTTCAAACAGCAGAGAGGCTGCAGGGCTGAACAGCACCGGGAGGGCAATGTATGAGGTGCGATGAACACGAAACAACAAACACTTCAATTACAAAAACTCAGACGTTACGTATCCCCGGAATGTGTCGCACACGCCCCAGATCTACCGCCCGGCTGGCGGTTATATCGTGTTCTCCATAAAAAGCAAGTCCACATATCCTGGGACCAGAGGCTGGTTTTTAAATTCCCAAACCGCAGCAAAAGATCACAAGCACATACAGAAATAGAAAAATGCGGTCCAATCAAAGGATAAAACTTCATAACTGGCTCTCGATGAACAGAGAGCTATTAATTACCTAAGAAAGGATTCAAAATAACTATCATAAAGCTTCTTTTGAAGGAAGAGGAGAAAACAGATAGATAACTAAAATGATATCTGGTAAGTTATGCGTGGCCAAAATAAGTGTCTAAAGAGTCAGAAAATATAAAAAAACAACACACAGAAATTGGGAGCTTGAAAGTACAATAACTAAATTTAAAAGCACACTAAAGGGTCAGCAGTCTAGATCAAGCTGAAGAAAGAATTAAAAAACTTAAAGACCCCTTGTTTTATTTTTAAATGTTTTTTTTTTTTTTTTGAGAGGCAGAGGGAGAGAGAGCACGAGCAGGGGAGGGGCAGAGAGAGAGGGAGACACAGAATCCGAAGCAGGCTCCAGGCTCTGAGCTGTCAGCACAGAGCCCGACGTGGGGTTCGAACCCACGAACCGTGAGGTCATGACCTGTGCCAAAGCTGGATGCTTAACTGACTGAGCCACCCAGGCGCCCCAAAGATCCCTTGTTTTAAATCATCCATGGAGGGGAGCAAAATACACGTGAAAAACGACAGAGTCTACTGGACTTATGGGACACCAAACGTGGACAAATAGAGTAAGGGGACCCCCTAAGGAGAGAGTGAAAGGGGGCAGAGAACTTACACGAAGAACTACTGGCTTAAACTTCTCACAACTATGGAAAGACAGACACAAATTCAAGAAGCTCAGTGAATTCTAAGTCGGATAAATGTCAAGACACGAACACGGTGGCACATTATAATTAATATAAAAAATCACAAATGAGGGGCGCCTTGGTTCAGTCCGTTGACAGTCTGACTTCAGCTCAGGTCATGACCTCGCAGTTAGTGAGTTCAAACCCCACATCGGACTCTCTGCTGTCAGAACAGTGCCCACTTCAGATCCTCTGTCCCCCTCTCTCTGCCTGTTCCTCACTTGAGTTCTCTCAAAAATACACAAACATTTAAAAAAAAAAATCACATGCAGCACCGAGGTGGTTCAGTCAGTTAAACCTCCAACTTCAGCTCAGGTTATGATCTCATGGTTGGTGGGTTCGAGCCCCACGTCTGGCTCTATGCTGACCACTCAGAGCCTGGAGCTGGCTTCGGATTCAGTGTCTCCCTCTCTCTCTGCCCTTCCCCTGCTCACGCTCTGTCTCTCAAAAATAAATAAAATGTTTAAGATGTTTTTAATTTTTTTTTTAAATTTTTTTCAATTAAATCACAAGTGAAAAGGAATTTTGGAAAAGCATGAGGAAAACAACGCATCTTGTGCCACAGAGCTCTTCTAAAATATGAACGGTCTCTCAGCAGGCCTCCCGTGAAGTAGATGGGATAATACATTCAACTCCTGAACAGCCAGAAACTACCAACCGAAGATATTGTATCTGGCACAACTGTCCTTCAAAAATGGAAAAATAAAGAATTTCCCGGGTAAAAACCACTAGATCTTCCTTGCAAGAAACATTAAAGGACGTCTTTCTGGTGAAAATACATTGACTCCAAACAGTAACTCAAACCACATGACAAGATGAAGCTCTCTTGAGATCATGACGTGAGCTAAAGTCGGAAACTTAACCGACTGAGCCACCCGGCTGCCCTAAGTAGGAGAGTTTTGTATGTTGCTGACAGTGTCAGGTTAAAATGGTTTGTTACAGCTTTCAGAGGTTTTAAGTAATCCCAATGGTAACTGGAAAAGAAACCCTATAGAAGACATAAAAAGGAAATGAAAATGGTATCAAAGCATCTCATTACAAGGCTGCCTGGGTGGCTCAGTCGGTTAAGTGTGCGACTTCGGCTCAGGTCATGGTCTCACTGTTCATGGATTCGAGCCCCGTGTTGGGCTCTGTGCTGACAGCTCAGAGCCCGGAGCCTGCTTGGATTCTGTGTCTCCCTCTCTCTCTGACCCTCCCCTCCTAGTACTCTGCATCTATCAAAAATGAATAAATGTTTAAAAATATTTTTTTTTAAAGTATGTCATTACAGGGGCGCCTGGGTGGCTCAGTCAGCTAAGCGTCTGACTTCAGCTCAGGTCATGATCTCACAGTTCCTGGGATTGAGCCCTGGGTGGGGCTCCGAGCCTCACAGCGTGGGTTGTGCTGACAGCGCTTGGGATTCACACACTCCCTCTCTCTCTGCTCCTCCTCTGCTCGTGGGCATGCTCTCTCTCTCAAAATAAAAAAATAAACTTTATAAATAGAAAGTTTGTTATTGGATTGCAAAACAAGATTAAGTGAAATGTTAACTGAAAATTTTTTGAATAAAGCATACATGTTCTATTATAAAAGGATCCTTCTACGTAACCATAATTTTAAGATTTTCTTAATGTTAATTTATTTTTGAGAAAGAGATAGACATAGAGCATGAGCAGGGGAGGGGCAGAGAGAGGGAGACACAGAATCTGAAGCAGACTCCAGGCTCTGATCTGTCAGCACAGAGCCCAACACGGGGCTCAAATCCATGAACAGCGAGACCATGACCTGAGCCGAAGTCGCACACTTAACTGACTGAGCCACCCAGGTGCCCCTAACTGTAAGTTTTAAACTGACTGGGCACTCAAGAAAAGCAGCCACCTGAAACGGTAGCATGTGTTTATATGACATAAATTGCTCAGAAAATTCTTTTCACTGAATCATAAAATGCTCCAATAAAAAGTTTGTATTAAATGACTCTATAGAGTATGTTATTAAGAGATACTCCCACTTTTACACAGAATGCCAAGGCTATATATAATTCATCCTTTAGAACCAACAACAGGGGTGCCTGGGTGGGTCAGTCAGTTAAGCATCCGACTCTTGATTTTGGCTGAGGTCATGGTCTCATGGCCCCTGGCTGGGATAGAGCCCCATGTCAGGCTCTATGCTGACAGCGTGTATCCTGCTTGGGATTCTCTCTCTCTGCCCATCTCCCACTCACGCTTACCTGCTCCCTCGCTCTCTCTCTCTCAAAATAAATAAACTTTTTTAAATAGAAGGAACAGGTGCCTAGGCTCAGTCGGTTGAGCATCTGACTTAGGCTCAGGTCATAATCTCACAGCTCATGAATTCAAGCCCTGCATCCGGCTCTGTGCTGACAGCTCGGAGCAATGAAGCTGCTTCACATTCTGTGTCTGTTTCTCTCTGCCCCTGCCCTGCTTGCACTCCGTCTCTCTCTTTCTCTCAAAAATAAATAAACATTAAAAAAACGTTTTTGAATGGAATGACAACAACAACAAACAGTTCTGAATAAAGCAGCACCATGATTGTTGGACAATATGTTGAGTATCACTGCTACATAACATAGACATCTGGGTATTAATTATACCACAATTCAAATACATTTTGAGAAAAGTGGATGAAAATTCTGATGATTACTTTTTGCCCCAAAGGAATTTATATTTGTGAGCAAAACATTTTAACAAAAATGGGGATTATGACGAATTATTAAACTCACTTCTTATGAAACACATGTACATTTGCATGTTCTATCAGAATTCAGAATCTAAAACCACAGCTGAATTTCACAGAAAACCAATCACAACCTCAATGTATGGAATACAGTCATTGGGGGAGGGGGGGCCCTGAGTGGTTCAGTCGGTGAAGTGTCCAATTCTTGACTTCAACTCAGGTCATGATCTCCTGGTTCATGAGTTTGAGCCCCACACTGGGCTCTGAATTGACAGTGAGGAGCCTGCTTGGGATTCTCTCTCTTCCCCTCTCTCTCTGTCCCTCTCCCTCCCCAACTTGTGTGCTCTCTCTGAAAATAAACATTAAAAAAAAAAAGAACATAGTCATGGGAACATCATGTAAACAAAATTTAAAAACCCTGGTTGTTAAGAAATACCGGAACTATTGACATCTGTCATACACAAAAATGGAAGAACTTAAAAAATGGCTTAGCATAGATTTCCTCAGAAATATGCGCAGATTTCTCCAGACCCCCAAAGCAGCAGAAAACCAGACAGACATCGCACACCCTCACAGGTAATGGAAGGTCTTTGACCCTGACTGCAAATGTGATGAAAGATCATGGGGGCAAGAAGAATCCGTAGAGGATGTAAGAGCATGGTGAGTGTCAGATAGGATTGCTTTTCTGTGACAGCAAGGGAAATGAACGGAAGCTTCCGGAAAATTAGTTCCACCCAAGTAGAGCTTCCCAAACCACATTTTAAGGTCTGGCTTCCTCCTTTACTTTTGCACCTCGCCTGTTATCTGCTTCATTCTTTCCCACCTACCTGGAAGTAAGTCGCTGTCTCTTCATATCCCAGGGCTCCTCCTTTGCTCCAGAAAGGTGACCAGGTCTGGCTTAGATATAGCAAGACCCGTTTATTTTAAAAATAGGAATGTGAAGGGCAACTGGGTGGCTCAGCCGGTTAAGCATCCTACTTCAGCTGAGGTCATGATCTCACGGTTTGTGGGTTGGAGCCCGCGTCAGGCTCTGTGCTGACAGCTCAGAGCCTGGAGCCTGCTTCAGGTTCTGTATCTCCCTCTCTCTCTGCCCCTCCCCTGCTTGTGCTCTGTTTCTCTCCATCTCTCAAAAAAATGAATAAACATTAAAAAATTTTTTTAAGGAATGTGAGTTTTGTTAAAGATTCTTTAATTTTCAATCCAGTAATGTCCTCATTAGAGATGAGAGGATATTATAGAATTCTAGAAAATAATTTCCCAAAATACTCTTGTTTGATGAGTTTGAATGGAATGATTTTTTGAACATTTATTTTTGAGACAGAGCGCAAGCAGCTGCACAGCATCACTACATAGCATCAGAACAATTTTTATAAGTTAATCCAAAAAAAACCCCACCAGAATAATTTGAGACCAAACATAATACTCCTTTATGACAGTATTTTGCCAAACAACCAATAAATGGAAGAAACTAGGTTTTAGCCAAGATGATCTGATCTAGAGTTTATCTAACATGGCACACGTGTCTACATAGACACTACCTTAAAGCAACGTTCTGTAGGGGCCAGGGGCAGGCTACCCCAAGATGGGACACTTTGGCATGAGCATTTTGGGGGGACAAAGGTAATTGACATCCTGTGTGCCCAAGAAAACCATTTTTCCCTCTCTTTACTATGTAGGAGAATCTAAATTGGGGGTCTTTCAGAGAATAAGTATTATCACCAGAGACAAGTTTTACCTGAGTGACATTGTGAACGGGCAAACACTAATTATCAGACATCTGCTCTTCTTACTGCCCTGTGAAGCATTTCTCCACTTCAAAGTCCCGGACCCTCCTCCTTGGTTCAGGATGACAGAGAAGTCATTTTGCCTGACTGTCTTTGGGATTTCTGTGTCTGTGAGGGTTCCTTATGCTTATGAAATTTAATCTGATCTCTTGTTAATGTGTCTCATTTCAATTGGATTCTCTGTCCAGCTAGAAGGGCCTTAAATGGGAAAAATTCATACTCCCTGACAGTATCAAGCAAAATCGATCTAATGAAGCCAGCATTGATCTTGTCAGTTCAGAGGAAAGATGGCACAGATCATAATGCCCCAGGCACAGCTGTGCCAGCCAAGGAACACGCAGTCTCGGCTCAAGCGTTAGGAGTGTAACCCACTAGCTTACAGGTGGTTGCCCAGCACTACCTTGCAGACAGAACTACCAGATGCACCTAATGAAACCTTTAACACAAAGAAAAAATAATTTTCTGATTCAAAGTCTCTTGAGATGGAATGTGCCTCTGGGGTATCAGGTAAAGTGGCAGCAAAAATTATTGAGTAACATCTGCTAACATGGCCTCAGGAGTCTCCAATCAATGGCATCCACCTTTTTAGTGACAGTGAACCAAACCATGCCCTTGGGCTCTCTAAGCAAAGTAAATGGACCATAAACCAAATTGGAGCTTCAGGCAAGGTGTCATTGCACCTTATGCTTGAGAAGAAGGGACGCTGGGCAAAGGAAAGTGTCACATAGGACACGGGACAAAGAAAAGTGTGGATGTCAGGGGGAGTCCAACATGGCGCACCCTGGTCCAGTCTGCCAGTGTTCATAGTAAGCATCCTCCCTCCCAATTCCTGCAGCATAAACTACTCAAGATGCAGACTTTTGTTTGCTTTTTTATTTTTGTTTTTGTTTTTTTCCCTAATGGAGCCAAACAATCTTGGATTTCATGGTCAGTGTTAAGGGGGCCTGAGTCTAGCCCATGCTCCGTCTCATCAGAAAACTGTAGAGCCCAATTTTCCCCTTGAAAACTTTCACTTGCAAGCTACTGGGGAGTTCAAGACTTTTGAACATTAGCTCCCACTTCTCCTGGGTGGGTCCACACAAATAGACAGCTTAAATGGATTCACTGCCAAAGCTCAGTATAGGATTTTACTGGCTTGCGGCACACGGTGGACAAACTCTCATTTGCTGTGGTTACTATTTTGGTGAGCACAAAGGGAACCCAGTTCCATGTGGATGTTCTGCCCATGATTCATTGGCCCCTGGCCAGTGGGGGCATCTCAAGGTCCCTTTGTAAGAAGGGAGATGATTCATCTTCAGAGATACCAAATAAAAGCCGTGTGGTCCAATTAACAATAGGTTTACAACTTATCAGAAATACATACAAACTCTCCCTCCCCCGACGTTGGAGTCCCAGCACCTTAGACACTTCGCTTCCTGGTTCTTCTTCCCCTCTCCACTTAGCTGGTTTATTTTTGTGGGCCTTGCAGTGAGCAGCGCTAAAGAAGAGCGGGAGGAGGGACTGAAGTTCTCTGCCTCACCTCAGAGAATATACATTTGTTCCGATCAGACTACTTTTTGCTCTCCGTGGGCATGGGCAACTTCTGGGTAAGGCTGTGACCGCCTCGCGTACGCCTACGCAGCAGAACCCGCTCCGGCCGGACCGTTATTAACGCCTCCCTTCACGGTGCTCCGAGTCCGGCTCCCTCCTCTGAGCGGGTCGATGGGCTAATTTCTCCCGCCATCCGCCAACTGCCCAGAAGCTTGTTCTGGGGATAGTACCGCGACTCTCACCACTGGGCTCCACGGTGTGTTAAAAAAAATTTTTTTTTGAGATCCACTATCATTTTTCTATTTATTTTCTTTCTGTCTCACTTTGGGCCGCAAAATCACACCATTTCTATGATTTGTGGTGAGCTGAGGACAACAGAAACGTTCAAAGTTAACTTACTCTAACACTAAGGCAGTGAAGTGCAATGAAGGCTGAATTCTAACTGTAAATTTTTTGGTAACATTTTCAAATCTGCTTAAATCCAGAGATTTTTTAGTTACAAACTTTGATTTGCACAGCAATAAAACACTAGACATATAACAAGACAGATGAAGAAATAAGAACTTAATTTGAAGTGAAATTATTAGATATATATGAAGCACATACAGTGAGAACGGGTCACACTAAAGGGAGACGACATTCTGCTCAGTCACTAAGGAAAGCCGCTGACACGTCCGATTTCACACCGAGTCTGTCGTTCTTGCTGATCGAGCAGAACACAAAACAAATACAGATCTCAGGGCTGACTCTCGGAGGTTCCAGCATAGATAACTTACTACACTGACCCAATCTGGAAGTCAGTAGGGACCAGGAGATCGCTGCATGAAGGGGTGAACGAGTCCTTTTCCCTTTGTGTCAGCAGCGAGGATTATGATGTTTCTTGGATTTCCTTGAAGGACTTCTCATTTTCTCAACTACTCAAGAGAAATATATTCACCTCGGAGTCCTGCACTAGCATTTATGTGCTATGGTCTAGAATATAGAACAATGGATTTTATAGTTTATATTATACACTCTAGATGGTGTTGGCCCGAGGAATATAACTGCCCACGCTATACAACAGTCTTAAAAATGGGGTGCCTGGGTGATTCAGATGTTTAAGCATCTGACTCTTGATATTGGCTCAGGTGTCAACCGCAGGGCGCTGTGAGATTGAGCCCTGCATCTGATTCTCTCTGCCCCTTCCCCCCTGCCTCTAAAAATAAATATGTAAAAACTTAAAAAACTAAAAATAAAGGGGTGCATGTGTGGCTCAATCAGCTAAGCGTCCAATTTTGGCTCAGGTCATGATCTCGTGGTCCCTGAGTTCAAGCCCTGTACTGGGCTCTGTGCTGACAGCTCAGAGCCTGGAGCCTGCTTCCGATTCTGTGTCTCCCTCTCTCTCTCTGGCCCTCCCTCTCTTCACACACTGTCTCTCTCTCAAGAACATTAACAATTTTAATTAAAAATAATTTAAAAAAATAAAAAGATTTAAGAGAAGTTACTAGGAGATGCTGACATACTATATATACACAAATTTTTAGTTTGATGTATCTCGTTAAATGGAAAAGCAAAACATGCATTTATAAAGGAAAGGTTTTTTTTTAGGACTCCAATGTTTCTAACCCTTCTACATTTGTCCTGAAATAGACACATCAGAAATGTCACCTTCCCAAAACATTGCCCATTTGGCCTCAACCTACAAATACGTAGGTAAGCAAAACTTCATGTCAGAATTGTTCTATTTTAAAAGTACAAAATTTATAATTGAACTGTCATGAAATGAACAAAAAAGATTTAAATGGACCACGCATCAAACATTTAGCCTTAAGGCCATGAAGGAAGATGTGAAATTACTCAACTATGATGCTTTCATTGTCCAGTGAGAGAAATAAGACCTCTGGCTGGGGAAACCTCTCTTGATAAACAAGATGACACCATAGACATTTTTGTTACTTAGAGTTTCATCATAAACTCATTTTGGTGAGGACTTGTACTCTTCTGGTTTCAGAATCTGAGGCTTTGTCGTTCTGGGTCTGTGCCGGTGGTGTTCCTTGGCTGGCAATGGGAATGGTTTCTGATTCAGCTCCCCGCACGCAGCCCGGTGGGCTGCGCGCTACACAACAGGCTGGTGTCCAGTCAGGACGAATAAAGGACGGTCATTTTCCTTTGGAATGCTGCATGGCCACGATACACTGTAGAGTCAGGAGAGAGCAGATCGCAGGTCTATGGCAGAGATGACTCTTCCTCTTAGAAATTTAAAATCCTCGGTGTGCCTGGGTGGCTCAGTTGGTTAAACCTCCAAAATTGGCTCAGGTCATGATCTCATGGCCCAAAAGTTCAAGCCTGCATTGGGGCCTGTGCTGACAGCTCAGAGCAAGGAGCCTGATTCAGATTCTGTCTCCTCTCTCTCTCAAAAATAAACATTAAAAAATTTAAAACTCTAAAGTGTTTCCAATGTAAATGCATGACGCATTCTGTAGACGAATTTCTGGATGAATCCCAAGACAAAGGACATTAACTCTTCTCATGAGACAGGGGCTGAGTCCACAGCACCCAGCAGCCATCCCAGAGGGACTCCCGTTCCCAACACAAATAATTTAGTTGCTCTCAGGGGAACCATAAAAGAATTAGCCACTTAACATGCCGAACACTTTGAATTTAGGCAGGCTCGGTGCAGAGAAAACCGAGATACAAAATACAATCAACCAACTCCCTGAGCAAGATCCTGCAGGACCAGGATGACTCTAATTAGCACTCATTCACAGCTCAAACTCCTTAGGTAGAGCTGAGCATTTAAACTCAACAGGAACCAAAATAAACCATCACAATAGGGGAAAGGATGGAGAACCTCCTTCCATGTCTAGCGGGACTTGTGTTTAACACACAGAGATGACACTTCCAAGTATCTAACTACAAAGAGCTAGACTAAGGATGACTGTAATGTTCAAGTGGCCTAAATGAGGACCCTTGAAATAATGTGTGTAGTTATGCACCCACCTCCAGAGAGCCATCTTTTTGGCTAAACAAATCGAGTGGGATACATATTTAGACTGCTTCTTAGGAGTGTTTAAAGAAAACACTATTGGGGCACCTAGGTGGCTCAGTCGGCTAAGCATCTGACTTTGGCTCAGGTCATGATCTCACAGTTTGTGAGTTTGAACCCCCCCATCAGAGTCTGCAGCCTGCTTCTGATTCTCCCTCTCTCTCTGCCCTCCCCACTCACTCACTCTCTCAAAATAATAAACATTAAAAAACAAACAACCTACTAACATAATAGTACCAATGCAGTAAACAAAGAACCTTCTGAAATCATGGCAAAAACTGAGCTAAAAAATCAACTCCTCTAGAAGTACTTCCCTACTGCTCCATGTTTTTATACATGAAATGGGATGACAGGAAATGGCATTAAAGTCAAATCTTCTGTCAGAGAACAAGAATTCCTGTTGCCTCAAAGATCCTTCTAGCCTAAGAATCAAATTGACATGAGACACGTTAACAGAAGATGAACAAATTCAATAGGTATATTTACAGGAAATCCACATAAATATGGAAATTCCAGACACTGTCAGGGAAGATGAGGTATGAATGTCATCCTGAACTAAGGAAAAAGTGGTAGGACCCTGGAGCTTCCTAGGAAAGGCCTTTCCCAGGGTGATAAAATCACATATTTGGTAGTTAGGCACTTGGCCTATCTCACAGATGGGTCACTCACTCAGATAAACCTTATCTTGGTTAGTTAACCCTTACTCTGGGAAAAGCCCTACAATTTGGAGTCTTCTGTGTGGTTAAGGGAGGGGAAAATGTTCTCTTGAGCCCACAGGTTCAAAGTACCTTTACCTCAAATCATCAACAAGAGAAAATGGCACATTGTGGGCGGGGGGGGGGGGGGGGGGGGGGGGGGGGGGGGGAGGGAGGTTGTCCTAAACCACTTCGGTTCCTCCATCGGAAACTTCTGTGGTAGGTTCACATGGTAAAACCTGACCTGGTAGACTTTTCATGTCATTGATCTACTACTTTAATCCTAACACTAGGTCAGTTTGATTAATCAAACAAATTTCAGGAGGCAAAGATTCAGCTGTACAAAGTTAGCCTTGTGGTTTTAAGAAATGTCACTAAATGAGGCATTTATATGAGAGCAAATGAACTATTGCTAATAGTCCCTGAGAGTTTCTGAATTCTGGAGGAATCATGTAGGGAGAAAAGATAAATGTTTCAATCTGTTTAGAAGGTACGTTTTGTGAAGCTCCTGCAAATCTGTTAAGAGGAAATGTATGCTTAAATCAGTAAAAAACACAATGATTTTTTTAAGGTTTTATTTAAATTCCAGTTAGTTAACATACACTATGTTAGTTTGAGGTGTACAATAGTGATTGTGTAATCCCATACAACACCCAGTGCTCAACACACGTGTGCTCCAGAATTCCCACCACTTATTTAACCCAAACCCCCACCCCCCCCACTCCGGCAACGATCAGTTTCTTCGATATAGTTTATGTCTACTTTCTTATTTGCCTCTCTTCTCCCCATTTGCTTGTTCCTTTATTACACACGAGTAAAATCGTGTTGTAGTCGTCTTTTCTCGCTTACACCATACTCTACCACCATCCAGGTCAGTGCAATTGTCAAGATTTCACTGCTTTTTATGGCTGAGTAATATTCCGTTGTGTACATACACAAGAACTTTCTTATCCGTTCATAAATCAGTGAGCACTTGTGCTGGACTGTTTGAATCAACAATGCTCACTGCCACTAATTCTCCAATTTCTCCTCTAACAGTTCTGTGCCTTGGAAAGAGAGCACAGAACTATATTCCTCATGGGGCTGACTGAAGACAGGAAGGTCCCTCACAGCAGTACATCAGCTTCCCTAAAACGTCACCCATGTAGAGTGGATCTAACCATAAATGGGGTTATATATCAGGGATATTAGTGCTTTGATGTGACCAACCACAGCACAGGCCTCGCTGATCCTGAGCGTCCAGAAGGCTCCTTTATCTCCAAACTACTCTTCCATGTGACATTTTACAGCCAGGCCACACGTGTGCACCATTCATTATACCCCCTCCTCCATCCAGGGCCACTGATCTGTCTGGGCAATCACCCAACATCTAGTCTTCAGTAACACACCACAATTCAACTGAATCATGAAGATAAAAGATGAATTCCTTAATCCTCAGAAACTCACATTTCCAAAATCCTCACCTCCATGACATGTACTCATGAGATGACACCACCAAGAGCTGCCTAGGACTTTGGGGGACCAAAGGGCGCTCCTCACGTTCTCCCTTCACAGGTCTTCTCTCTCTAGAGATGGCGCCACGGTCATGTTTTCCTTATGTTCTTATTCCACACGCCAGGGCTAACCATCTGCATTACTAGTGTCCTACTGGCCAACGCGTCTGTGTGACCGGATTTAGGACATCCTAGCCGCAACACAGGCAGAGGAGACTGTGATGCCTGTGTAGCTGTAGACAAAACAGAGGAAAGCCAGAACTGGAGATCTAGAGATAACTAGGAAATAAAACAAATAAAAGTCTTACTTCTTGAAGTCCAGAGAGTCAGTTGTGTAACACAGGACAGGTGTCTTCTCTTCACGTGCACAATTTATGCCAATTCCTCATCCTGTTTTCTAGCTCTTACCTGGGGCTGTATCACTCCTCTTGAAATGTTTCTCCTACTTATGGTACCTAATACTAGTCAACCAGCACTGCCAAACACGTACGCTGACTTCAGGTAAATATCACACACACACACACACTCCCAGCCCCATGACTGGGGGCACTTACCTTTACGTGGGGCCATGGTGTAGTGCTTTAGAGCCCCTGTGCTAAGTCCAGATTGGGCCACTGCTTAAATTGGTTTAGGTAAGTTCTGTGGGAGTTTTCTCTAAAGAACACACACAGGAAAGCTGGGAAACGAGGAAGTCATATCAGAAGATACACTAAGAGGCGCTGGAGTAGCTCAATCCACTAAGCGACTCCGATCATGATCTGAAGTCTTGTGAGTCTGGCCCAGGTTGGGTTCTGCCCCGCTGGCACAGAGCCTCTTTGGGATTCTGTCTCCCTATCTCTGCCCCTCACCCCTCACCCTCTCTATCTCAAAATAAATAAACATGAAAATAAAAAAAGAAAAGTTACACTAACTTGTGACTCTGCAGGGTGTTATCCAGGGACCATAGTAGTGAGAAAGGGTGTTAGTTTAAGTCGCTGTAAAACTACTGGCGACACAAAATGATTGCCAAGTAGCGCCATCACGGAGTCCTTGAAATAAACGGTCTACGATATCCCTAGATCACCTGCAACACATCCATGCACTATCCCACTAGTCCCGAAAAGGAGAAAATGATACAAATGAGAAGCTAGGGGGAAAATAATCACAAATTATTTAAACCTTAAAGTCTCGGAGAAAATGGACTTCTAGGCATATTATTCCACTCCATTACAAATACGTGATAGATAGCATCAGTTTCCTACAACCTTAAATAAAATGAGAAAGGTTGACATTGGTGTTGGGTTAACACTTCATTCATTTCACATCCATGCGAACACGTTAAAAACCATTATGTTTTAGTAACTAAAATATATTAAGTTCATACATAGACTAAATAATGCATTCCAAATCCACTCTATAAATCCTCTTCAAAATACAGAACACAGGCATCAAAAAGCCATTTGTCTCCTGACATAATGATGTGGAAATAGTGCTTTCCATAACTTTCAGGCCTGAGGTCATTTGTAAAACATGTGTATGTATAATCACATGCCATTTGGAGGAAGCGTTAGCAATCCCCTTCTGACATCGGTGAGGATTTCTTCATTTCAACCACATCAACTGACATCCTCTACTTCGAATTAGAACTGTGATGAAAATACACCAGTATTTTACTAGACTGCCACGTCTTTTTCCTTAAAGACCAGTTGGTTAAAAAATATATATAATACTTGGGAAATTCTTTACTTTGAATAAATGGGGGAAGATTGATGTTCTGAACACTTATCTCAGGATAACCATAATTACTATCTCCACTTAGATTTTCTTCATAGATTGTACAGCATACTGTCCATCTCCATGAAAGATGAGGTATGCAGGAGTCCCACCTAACGGAGGACATCTCATCTCTGACGCATCAACAATCAGCCACACACGTTCACACATCCACTAGGAATGAATGAATTCTGTGATGTGAGAATAGAAATACATTAATATTTGCTAGTCAAATATCAGGTAAGGTCAATGTAGGAAAAAAAACCATATTGAAATTAATTATACCTTTCCAAAACCCATCCACTTAAGCTTTTGAAGCGTATTAGCATATATATTATCTAAGTGTTTAACATTGTATTATTACTGATAAGGAGTATTTTGATGTAATGTCTAAATAAGTTGACAATGCTTTTCACTGGACTTCTGTGACATTTACTGACATTTGATACTCAATTAAATATCTTCCTAAATATTTGTATGTTTCAAGTTACTTTCTTCTATGCTCTCTGGTGTTTCCTAAATTGTACATTTAAAATGAAGGTCTTTGCTCATTCATTACATTTTAAGGGTTTGAACCGAGTGTGCATTTTGAGTACTCGGTACAGACTGGATTCCAGTTAAAGGCACTGCAACTTTCTCTACACCTTAGGGTTTCTAAACTGTAAGACAGCCGGGACGCTGACGACTTTCGGCGGCAGGCTTGCCACATTCTTCACCTTTGTAATGTTTCTTCTCAGTATAAACCCTGAGTAGGGGTGAAGAGTCCTAAAAGTTTTACCAGGTTCCTTACATTTGTAAATGTTTCCTCCAGTAGGAATTCTGTGATGTTGAATGAGGCTTGACCTCTGGTTAAAGGGCTTGCCAAGTTCTTTGTATTTGCAAAATCCTCTCCAGTATAACTTCTCTGCTCAGGAGTCAGGGTTTAGCCCTGCTTAAAGGTCAGGCCACATTCTTTACATTTGTTTGTACGGTTATTCTCCAATAGGAACTCTCTTGACGAGTTAAGGGCTGAGAAGTCCTTAGTAGTTTCCCCACATTCTTTAGATTCGTAAGGTTTGCTCTAGTGTGAATTCTGTGATAATGAGTAATGGTTAACCAGAGATTAAATATCTTGCCACATTCTTTACATTGGTAAGGTTTCTCTTAGGTGTGTATTCTATGATGTTGAATAAGGTGTGAATATTGGATAAAGGTGTGGCCACACTCTTCACATTTGTATGGTTTCTCTCCAGTATGAATTCTGTGATGCCGAGTAAGGTTTGAGTGCCTGTTGAAGGCCTGGCCGCATACTTTACATTTGTAAGGTTTCTCTCCGGTATGGACTCTGTGATGCCGAGTAAGGTAGGAGTGCCTGTTAAAGGCTTGGCCGCATTCTTTACATTGGAAAGGCTTCTCTCCTGTATGGATTCTGTGATGCTGAGTAAGGTTTGAGTGTCTGTTAAAGGCCTGGCCACACTCCTTACATTGGAAGGGTTTCTCTCTAGTGTGGATTCGGTGATGTTGGTTAAGGTGTGAGTGCTGGTTAAAGGCCTGGCCGCATTCTTTACATTTGAAAGGTTTCTCCCCCGTATGGATTCTGTGATGTCGAGTAAGGTTGGAGTGCTGGTTAAAGGACTGGCCGCATTCCTTACACTGGTACGGCTTCTCCCCTGTATGGATTCGGTGATGCTGGGTAAGGTAGGAATGATGGTTAAAGGCCTGGCCACACTCATTACATTGGTACGGTTTCTCTCCCGTGTGGATTCTGTGGTGTTGAGTCAGGTTGGAGTGCTGGATGAAGGCCTGGCCACACTCTTTACATTGGTACGGTTTCTCTCCAGTGTGAGTTCTGTAATGGTGAGTAAGGGTCGTGTGCTGCCTGAAGGCCTTGCCACACTCCTTACAGATGTACGGTTTCTCTCCAGTATGAGTTCTATAATGTTTACTGAGGATCGAGTGCCATTTAAAGGTCTTGCCACATTCTTTACACTGGTAAGGCTTCTCACCTGTATGAACTCTATAATGACCAACAAGGGTTGCATGCTGGGTAAAGGCCATCCCACATTCTTCACATTTGTACGGTTTTTCTCCAGTATGGATTCTGTGATGTTCAGTAAGGTGTGAGTGCCTGGTAAAGAGCTTTCCACATTCATTACATTTGTACAGATTCTCCCCAGTATGGATTCTGTGGTGCTGAGTAAGGCTCGAGTGGTGGATAAAGACCTTGCCGCATTCGTTACAAATGTAAGTTTTCTCTCCAGCGCTGATTGCCTTATGTATGTACAGTCTTGACGTTCGACTAAACATCTTCCCAGATTTGTTATGTCTGTACGGGATTTTCCCCACATGAATTCTCGGATGATCATTAACACTGGAGGTCTGACTAAGAGCCTTCTCACATTCATTATATTTGTAAGGACTCTCGCCCATATGCATACTCTTATGTATAATAAGGTTGGAGCCTTGATAAAAGACTTCCCATTTATTACATTCAAAATGGTTCTCTGGAAAATGAGTAATCAGATGTTTATTAACATTTGCTCCCTGGATAAATATCTTCTCAGATTCACTGTATTGAGCAATGATGTTTTCATTGAAAACGTTCTGGTAATTTTGAAGGGTTGACTCCTCAGTGAAGGAACTCTCAAACTGATACCACATACCACTTTTTTCTTCATTTTTAAATGTCTGATTTTCAGAAATATTGGACTGAAAGGTCAGTGCAAACCTATTTTCAAAATGGTTCAAATAATTATTTTCAGCCTGGACTAGGTAACTTTCCAGATTTTCCAAATTTGGATTCTCCATATACGTATCTTTAATCATGGGAGTTGAACCGGTGCTGACAGGAACACAAGGCTTTGCAGACGTACTGGACTTAAAAAGGGATGTAGTCCAAAATGTTTTGTACTCTTCACCATTGGGGGCAGTGAGATTCTCGTAGTGGGCAGTGATCTCTGTTTGGATATGCCCTCCGTACTGTGGATCTGCACTCTCTCCAGCATTGTCCCAGTCTATCATTAAGTGTAAATTCTCAAGGGCACTCTGTTTATAGCTACCCAATGACACATTCGGAAAACAAGATTCTACGCACGGCACTGGTAGCAAACTCTGCGTGTCATCTGAAGATACGGCTGAAAGAGATCAAATAACAGAAAAGCAAAGTCATTTATTCACCTACTGTCAGATAGGTATACGGACAGCTTCTAACATGCAAAATTAACATCAATCAGGGAACTTCGACTAGATGGCGGAGAAGGGGTCATCAGAACCTCATTCTTCCATCACAGAAATTCGCATGTAACGTGCTGACCGCACAGCCTAACAGACCATTCTGGAGTACTGTCACACGGTAGCACGCGTCACTTTCTTATATGGCCAAAAGTCAGGAAAAGTGCCATTTGAGGACAAAATTGACAGAAGGAAATCTAAACATAAACCAGAAACGAACAAAATACGATATAGAATAAAGAAAATATCAATAGGAGTTGGTGTTCAGCAAAGATCAACAAAACTGACAGACCTGTACCCAAATCAGATAAAAAGGAGAGAAAAGACCAACGAAAATCAGTAGAGAAGTGAAAGCAGCCACATAACAGCTGATAGCACAGAAATGAAAATAACTGTAAGAGGTGACCGTGGATGACCGTGGGTAATTACATGTCCACAAATAGGTATCAAATCAAAATGCAAAAGAACCTGTGTATATGGGGTGCGTAAGGGGCTCAGTTGCTTAAACATCCAAAATGGCTCAGGTCAGCATCTCAGGGTTGTGAGACAGAGCCCAGCCCGGGACTGCCTGAAGAGTGCGGAGTCTGCCTAAGAGGCTTTCCCTCTCTATTGGTCCCTGTCCCTCCCCTGCACTCTCTCACCCTAAAAATAATAATAGTACATTAAGTTAACATCTGTGGCACCTGGGTAACTCAGTCAGTTTAGATTCGGACTTGGTGTCAGCTCAGGTCATGATCTCACCATTTGAGGAGTTCAAGCCCCATGACGGATGCCACGCGGACAGTGTGGAGCCTGCTTGAGATTCTCTGTCTCCCTCTCTCTCTGCCCTTTCCCAACTTGTATGCTGTCTCTTTCAAAATAAACTTAAAAAAAACTTACTTGTTAAATAAATTATAAATTTCAACAGGTATAACATACCTGACTCCATAAATATATATAATTAAATAAATTATATTCTGCCCTTCTCCAACTCTCGATCTCTCTCTCAAAAATAAAACATTAAAAAAAATTTTTTTAAGTTTATTTATTTGTTTTGAGAGAGAAAGGAAGAGCAAGTAGGGGAGGGGCAGAGGGGGTGGGAGAGAGAACTTCAAGCAGGTTCCAATGTTGCCAATGTAGATCCTGATGCAGGGCTCGAACCCAGGAACCTTGAGATCATGACCTGAGCTAAAGTCTGATACTTAACTGAATGAGCCAGTCAGGAGGCCTGATAAATTTCTACAACTTTCAACAATGAAAAAAATCCTCTGCCAGATGATTCATTAAAACATTTAATGAGAAAGTGCTTCAAATCTCCTCCAACATTTCCAAGGAGTGAAGAGAAGGTAAATTATCAAAACGCTCTGTGACACGAACATTACCTGGTTATCATCAAAGCCAAAGGAAGACACTATAAGTAAAAAGATTATCAAGTACTCCTGTGAGGAATATTCAATACAAAGTCCACAATAAACTAAAGGAAAATGAATGAAAAGAACACTTCACTATTTTATAACATCATCAAGTAGGAATTCTTCCTGAAACTCAAAGGTGTTTCAACTTATGGAAATCAAGAACTTTAAGTCTGCACAGTAACCAAATGAAGAACGAAGAACAAACAGGACCTGACGCTATTAATTGTTGCAGAACAAGAGTTTGAGCATACTGGGAAGCGTTTCATGATGTAAAACGCTCAATAGTAGGAACAGAAGAAAACTACCTCAACCTAACAAAGGACACAAGCGTACAACAAGTTCAAATCTAACATATTCAAAACCAAGAGACTGAAAGTGTCTCCTGTGCGATCACAGACAAGGTAAGGAAGCGACATCACCACTTCCGCTTGACATAGTTACAGTAATATTCTAGTCCGAACAGTTAGGCAAAAAAAATACAAAAAAAGAATCCAATATAAAAAGTGAAACTCTCTGTTCACAGATGACAAGACCTAAAAGAATCCTAATTTCTTTTTGATGTTACTTTATTTTTTGGTAATCACTTATATTGTTTACTTCTGCTAATTTTCCCTGCTGGAAAATCGATTTTCAATTTGGATTTGTAGGGGGGTTCCGAGTTTCCACATTTCTCACAAGTGATGCCAAACACCTTTGGTTCCAGGGCCACAGCTTTAGATTCCGAAAATAAGCATAAAAAAAGAAGAAATCGTGGGTGACTATGAACTTACGGATTATTGTAGATATTACAACTTCTAGTGTCGAGAACGGAAACAATGGTTCCTGAACACCTACTACACACTATATACCATTTCCATATATTCCATTTTTCCATAAACGTACCCATGAATCCACAGTAACCTATGAGAGCGGTTTTTCATCATTCAAAAGACCCTCCTGGCAAAACTTCAATAATAGTAGAGCCTGAGTTTACCCCAGATTGCCTGAGCTTGAATTCATCTGAGAGGTACACACAGACCACTGTACGGACGCTAATTTAAAGAAGATTCAGAGCAGGTTTTAAAGTGACCGTGGGAATGGAAACACATTTACGTCACACAACTGATCCACTACAAGAGGTAAATGAGGATAAAACATAAAACACAAAAATTACAAACTTCATAAAAGGAGTAGGAATGAGGCATCGGGCGGCTCAGGTCATGATCTTGTGGTTCATGAGTCTGAGGGCCAGGTCGGGCTGTGTGACAGCTCACAGCCTGGAGCGGCTTCCAACTCTGTGCCTCCTTCTGTCTCTGAACCTTCCCTGCTCATTCTGTCTCTCTCAAAAATAAACAAACATAGGGGCGCCTGGGTGGCTAGATCGGTGAAGCGGCCGACTTCAGCTCAGGTCACAATCTCATAGTTCATTCAAACCCCGTGTCAGGCTCTGTGCTGACAGCTCAGAATCCCTGTCTCCCTCTCTCTCTGACTGTCCCCCACTCATGCTCTCTGTCTCTCTCTCTCTCAAAAATAAATCAATGTTAAAAAAAAATTTAAAAACATTAATAAATGCTTAATAAAAAATAACAGACCATGTCTTCTTTAAAAAGAGCGAGCTCTCATTTCTAGCTAAAGCAATATGTTACTACGCAGTGTTCAGAGAAAGAACGAAATGCTGAGGTCGTTTCTTAGCACGAACCCAGGAAAACATAACAAGTAATAAAAAACAGAATATAAGGAAAAACACAATAATCTTGGAAATCCAAATCCCAGGATCTACGTTAGAATATTAATTTTTCACCTAATCAAGTTGTCACAGGAAAGTGAATAACGTGGATGATGCCACTTCCAAGGACACCAACTAAAGAAATCCTTTTTTTTAATGTTTATTTATTTTGAGAGAGCACAGACAGAGAGAGGGCATGGAGAGAGAGAGAGAGAGAGAGAGAGAGAGAGAGAGAGAGAGAGAGAGACAGACAGAGGGAGGGAGACAGAGGGAGGGAGGGTGGGCCCAGAGAGAATCCCAGATGGGCGCCGTGCTCAGCCTTAACTGCCTGAACCACCCCGCCCCCGAAAGGAATCGTAGTGTTCTCCAACTGAAAAGGAAGAAGTGAAATGTAGCCATTAAACTACATGGAATTGGATATACTCACTGCACAATTATTCCCACACTCAAATTAGTTTTGAACATGTCATTTTGTGCAAACTGTTCTAAAAACAGTCCCTGAGCCAGTTATAAGAGCAACAGCCCATGAAGAGCAGGACAAGGGAAACGGAGACGCTGACCATCAGCAGCTGGCGAGACAAGACAGGCTGTGCCCGGGGGATTCTCACACCAAGTTACATGAGATTTACAAGTAACTTCAATACAATGTAGAGAAAAGTATTCCCATTATATACCTCTAACATTTTTGCTAGAAAAACCAATATATTTATATCTTATTTTTTATGTATCTCATTTTGAGAGAGAGAGAGACAGAGAGACAGAGAGTAGGGGAAGGGCAGAGAGAAAAGGAGACACAGAATGTGAAACAGCTCCAGGCTCTGGGCTGTCAGCACAGAGCCCAACACGGGGCTCGAACCCATGCACCTGAGATCATGACTTGAGCCAAAGTTAGACGCTTAACCAACGGAACCAACCCAGGCGCCCCTTATTTTATATTTTAGAGAGCGAGTGCAAGCAGGGGAGGGAGAGAGAGAGAATCTGAAGCAGGCTCCAGCCTCTGAGCGGTCACCACAGAGCCTGATGCAGAGCTCAAACTCATAAGCAGGGAGATCATGATCTGAGCCAAAGCCCAACACCTAACCGACTGAGCCACCCAGGGGCCCTGAAAAGTTATCAATTTTGAAATTTGGAAATCATATTTTTTGATGCAATATTCCTTTCCCTACTGAAGATCTATGTGTACACCCCCACAACCATATGTACACATGAACTTCGTAGTTCTGGGACTCCGAAATAGATCTTTAGCTTAATATAACATATTGCATTCGGCACATATCAAAACCACAAAAATCTGCATTCTCTATGCTCACAAAAACAAGAGCAAAGAAAAACAGAGGAAAATTTTATAAATAGCGATTGAAAATTCTGTAGGTACGGCTTATAATTATATTAACTTCAAAAGCACTCTCAACAAACCACCACAAGATCACAAGAGGAGTCTTGGTCAAATACTCATTACAAGCATTCAAGAGTCATTCTTGGGGCACCTGAGTGGCCCAATCAGTTAAGCATCTGACTTTGGCTCAGGTCATAATCTCACCGTTTGTGGGTTCAAGCCCTGTGTGGGGTTCTGTGCTGACAGCTCAGAGCCTGGAGCCTGCTTCACATTCTGTGTCTCCTTCTCTGTCGGTCCCTCTCCTGCTCGTGCTCTGTCTCTGTCTCTCTCTCACTCTCTCAAAAACAAACATACATTAAAAAAAAAAAAAAAAAGAAAAAATTATCACCACCTGGGCGGGCGACTCGGTTAAGTGTCTGACGTCGACTAAGGTCATGATCTCATGGTTTGTGAGTTCGAGCCCTGCATCAGGCTCTGAGCTGTCAATGTAGAGCCTGTCTGGGATTCTCTTTCTCTCTCTCAAAATAAAATAAACAAGAATAAGCAAAAGAAATAATCATCTTCCTCTGATAGAATGACCCATGAGTTCTGCTGTCCATGCTTTATAAACTGAGGCTAATTATCGAGTAAATGTGGTTGTACAATAATCTCACACCCATTTACGGACAAGTTAGCCAAGCTTCTCTCAGATATTTGTGAAAATTTCTTTATGTCGACCACATAACTAACGTTCCTGACTTCTGTGGATGACCGTCTTGAAGACACATCCAGATTTAATGCACTGTCAATGCCAATGTTTCCTCCTTACAGGGCAACTGGCAAAACTATTTAAATTTTTTAAAATGTCTTTATTTTATTATTTATTTTTGAGAGACAGAGACAGAGCGTGAGCAGGAGAGGGGCAGAGAGAGGAGACACAGAATCCGAAGCAGGCTCCAGGCTCTGAGCTGTCAGCACAGAGCCCAACGTGGGGCTTGAACCCACAGACTGTGGGATCAAGACCTGAGCCGAAGTCGGATGCTTAACCGACTCAGCCGCCCAGGCGCCCCATGGGAAAACGATTTAAGATGCAGACAGTTTCTCTTTCTGTAAGGAAAGGATGACGCCCAGGACACTTACTTCATGGGTCTTGCGTCATTCAGACGTCCCCACAAACAGCATCTCCGTGTGGACCCGCTTCAACCAGTATACGGGACACCCTCCTAAATCTTCCATGCAAGAGGAGGTATGAGGGCGCCTGGGTGGCTCAGTCGTTAAGCATCTCACGTATGGTCGGGTCATGAGTTCAAATCCCCCAACAGGTGAGCACAAACCCCACTTCTCTCTCCCACGCTCTCCCTCTCTCTTCTCTACGCCCCTTGCGGGAGTCTCTCTGTCCCTCGCTCACTTGTTCCCTTCCAGACAAAAAGAAATGTAGGTGTGAGTGTATTCCTCAATGTAACAGGGCCCCTCCTGCCTGAGACCGCAACACAAGCAATCCAGGCCAGGCACGCGATGACTCCAGAGTACAGCTAGGGGCCCCTGGGTGGCTCAACTCTTGATCTTGGCTCACAGAACGACGTGGGAGATGGAGCCCCCTTTGTGCTCTGCGCTGACAGCACTGAGCCTGCCTGGGGTTCTCTCCCTCCCCCTCTCTGCACTTCCCCTTTGTGCTCTCTTTCGCTTAAAATAAAAAAGTCAGGGCACCTCAGTGACTCAGCCGGCTAAGCCTCAAGCCTCCAACTTCGGCTAAGGTCCCGTTATCACGGTTTGTGACTTCAAGCCCCACATCCAGCTCTGTGCTGACGGCTCAGAGCCTGGAGCCTGCTTCAGATTCTGTCTCCCTCTCCTGCTGGTGTTCCGTCTGTGTCTCTCAAAACTAAATAAAGGACATTTAAAAACATTGTTTAAAAAGTTAAATTAGTGGAGTGCCTGGGTGGCTCAGTTGATTAAGCCTCTGGCTTTGGATCAGGTCATTATCTGACATTCGTGGGTTCGAGCCCCACATCGGGCTCTGTGCTGACAGCTCAGAGCCTGGAGCCTGCTTCGGACTCTGTGTCTCCCTCTCTCTCTGCCCTTCCCTGCTCATGCTCTGTCTCTGTCTCAAGAACAAATAAATAAATATTTTTTAAAGAAGTTAAATTAGTAATATTGCCACACAAACCTCAAATACAGCCAAAAGGAAAAAGACACACTCAAAATAATTCTCTCTTCAGACATCCACTCCGTCTCGATCCTCTCAGGCATATGAACGCACGCGCTCTGCCATCCAGCCCGAGCAGTCTGAACGGCGTGGGCGCGCTAGCACACAGGCACAGACGTGTTTTTATAGCTACAGTACAGCTCTGTGAATGTCTTCACGTCATGCTTTCCCTCGTATTTTGTATTCCCAAGCTTCTATTACACAAGTACCGTGTAAATACACACAACACACCCAGTATTGGATGACTGCCAACGTTCTAGACCAGGCCTCTGGTCCACAGTAGACTATTCATATGGAAAAGTGGGTATGGTTCGAGGTTTTGGGGACTCAGGAGTTACATGCAGATTTTCAGTTGTGCACCTCTAGGCCGGTTATTGTCCACGGCTTCTACGTACCTGACTGGAGTGTTTTAACGTTGTGGAGTTTTCCGTATAATAAATACTGATTTAGAATCCTGTCTTAAAAGTGGTATTGACTTCTTGCTTTCTGCTGTGAATTCTGATTTAATTTAGCTTTGCCTTTGCATTACATAGTTTGCCAGTCGTTCGTTTTTGTCCTTGATAAAGACTCTAATGTTTATGGGCAGCTGGATGGCTCAGTAGGTAAGCATCTGACTTCAGCTCAGGGTATGATCTCACAGTTCATTAGTTCAAGTCTCACTTAGGGGGAGCTCAAGCCCTACTTCAGGTGAGGCCTTCTCTCTCTGCCCCTCCTGGGATTCTCTATCAAAAAAAGATTATTTTTTTTCCTCAGGCCTATGTTTAAAAAAAGGGAGTTTCATCACTTTTTACATTTCTAGGGTCTCTATCCGGTACGCTTTCCCTGATGCTGAGTAAGGCTCAGTTCCAGATAAAGACATTGCCAACATTCATGACATTTGTAAGGTATCTCCCCAGGATGCAGTAACTCAGGAGTTAAGTGCCACATTCTTGGTAGTTTAGGGCTGTAGTCCACTGTGCATTCTCTCATGTTCAGCAAGTCTGTAGTTCTGCTTTCCGGCTTTGTTACATTTTATTTTACATTTGCCAGCCTTCGCCCTGCTATGCTCTACTTCAGGCTAGAAGTTTTGAGCAGCAGTTAACTGCCTCACCACACTTTGTAGATCTGTAGTACTTCTTCCCACTATAAAATCTCTGACGTCGGGATGCCTGGTTGGATCAGATGGTAAAGTGTCTGAATCTTGATTTCAGCTAAGGTCATGATCTCAAGGTCTGGAGATCAAGCCCCACGATGGGCTCCACACCGAGCGCAGACCTCTCTCCCCTCACCCAGCTCACATGCGCACGCGTTCTCTTTAAATCAATGAGTGAACGAACGAATAAGTAAAATCTCTGCCGTTGAGTGAGTTTTGAAGTTAAAAGCTTTGCCAAAGTTACTACATTCATACGTCTTCTCTCTAGTAATGATACAATGGTGTATAATAAGATTTGAACTTTCATAAAAGACTTCCCCACATTTATTATTTCTAGGCTGGCTCTTTGGAGACTGACTTCTCTGATGTTTATTAGGATTTGACCCTTGATTAGCATTTTTCCCAGACTCACTGCATTGGTAAGTTCTGTCTCCATTAAAATACCCAACTAATCATGGAAGATACAGAACTCACTAAAGATTTTGTGTTCACAACACATGAAAACTTGCTCTAAACCAAGTATCATGTGGTAACTATTGAACAGTGAAATTTGGTTAAAGATCCTTCCATGTTTATCAAGATTAGAGACTTTGGAACAAAGGATTATGTGTTAGTGGAAGAATATGAAACCTACCAAAAAGAATTTCTCAAATCAATCATATTTAGACATTTTATCTTCACTTTTTTTTTTTTAATATTTATTTGAGAGAGAGGGAGAGAGGGAGAGAGGGAGAGAGAGAGAGAGAGAGAGAGAGAGAGAGAGAGCGAGCACAAGCAGGGGAGAGGAGCAGAGCGTCTTAAGGAGAGAGAGTCTTAAGCGGGCTCCACGCTGAGCATGGAGCCTCATGTGGAGCTCGATCTCACGACTGTGAGGTCATGACCTGAGCTGAAATCAAGAGTTGGATGCTCAACCATCTGAGCCACCCAGGCGCCCCTATCTTCACTTTTAAATGTCTAACATTCCCAATGTTTCGGTGAATGATTAATCCAGTTTTGTATTGAAATGCCTACTTTCAGCATGGACTGGGTGCCTTTCCAGATTTTCCAAATGTCCTTAAGAGAACGTGTATGTTTAAAAAATGGATTTTGACCCTTGTGTTCAAGGACATTGCTCTGCAAGTATAATCGACTTACGCTGCAGTTTTCCTCCTCTGAGTGTTTTACATCCTTGATGTCCTCTGGCAGAAAGAACTTCACATGGATAATTATCCCAGTTATGTCCATCATAACACCCTCCGTTCCTTCTGCCGCACCCCCCCCACGTCATCATCCCTGTCAAGTAGTATAAATACTTGGGCCACAGCTTCCATATCTTCCCAAGAGCACTCTATGGAATAAATCTTCTTTGCCAACAAGCCTAGGAATTTACGGAGAGACACAGCAACGAGACACAAAACAGGTTGTGTCGCTTCCTAAACTCACATGCATAGTCATTAAAATACTCATGTTCAAAAGCAACACCCATCACAGGACACGAGGAAAATGGAGACGTAGGAAGCATCAGGACTTTGCTCCTCCGCGGAGACAAAACTGACCACGTGACCTCCTCTCGGAGCTCCAGAGCCAGTTAGGGGAACAGCGCACGAGCCGGCAAGCAGGGATGAGGAACCGCACCGCAGAGACCAGGAGAGTCTGTGACGCTTGCGCACAACAGCTGTCCACTCTCGCCGGCACTCCATGCCGGGGCAGGGAGAAGAGTCTCAACTCTGCTCAGGAGAGAAAGGAGCGACCTGCGTGAGCAATAATCTGGCTGCTTTGCCGCTGCCTGGGGCACTTGTCTTTGTCACCGTGACAGAGAAGGGAGAGAGAATGAGAGAACCCTCCGAGGCACTGTGGTGGCTGCTGACACGAGGTCAGCGTTTGTCCAGACACTGGAGAGACGCAGAGCTGAGAACACACAGAGAGGAAGGCGTTACGGGCTCTGAAGAAGTGAACTCCACTTTCGTAAACCGAGAAATAACAAAACCCAGACAAGACAACTGCCCAGAACACACGCGAGCAGCACCAGAACTACCACTGCGTGGGCTCCCCTGCAGAGGCAAGTTCAAGAGACAGAGCGGGCTCAGAGGCTACTTCTTAAATTCCCTGATGCGAACAACAGACCACAAGGCATACAAAGAAGTAGAAGAACTGTTCCAACCAGGGGAACAAAATAAATCTCCAAGACTGGCCCTAAATTAAAAAAGAACTATTGATTACCTGCCAAAGAATGCAAATAACCATCATAAAGATGCTCATGGGAGGAGGAGAGAAAACAGGTAACGGAATGATGTCAGGAAGACTATGCATGGCCAAAACGTAAACCCAAAGAGACAGAAAGTATAACAAACACTCGACCTAGGATTTAAAAATACGCGATGGGCTCACCAACAGACGTGATCAAGCAGGAGAAAGAAATCAGGTTCACTGAGCGACCCCTTGTTTTAAAAGATCTACTGACAGGAGCCGAGAACAATGTGGAAAAGGACAGAGCCGAGGGACTCGTGGGACACCAACAAGTGAGCCCAAATGTACATTACGGGGACCCATGAGGAGAGGAGAGTGAAAAAGGACAGAGAGTCTACCTGAGAACCACAGGCTTCTATTTCCAGCATATGCGGAAAGAGACAAATTCAAGAAGCTCAGTGAATTCTAAGTAGGATAAATGTCAAGACCTGAACATACTGACACATTATAATTAACCCATCAAAAGTCACAGGTGAAAAGAGAATTTCAAAACAGTAGACAAAGGCATCTCGTACAAGAGAGCTCCTGTAAGATTGCTGGCGGGTTCTCGGTAGACCTTCGGGGAGAAAGAATATTCTATTAGAACAGCTCGTGTGCACACAATACAACATTCAGTGAGCACCAACCAAGGAAAGCAATCAACAACACAGTCACAAGGTACGCATGCGCGACATTCATACAGACACGGGCGTAACTTCACCGGTGAAGTGAATAAAGCTGGTTCACATTTTGAGTTAAACTCATATAATCTTAAAATGTACTCAACTGAAAAGTGTCATCCTACCACAAAATACACAGGCAAAACTGAAATCACAAGTAAATACTGTTGTGAAAGGTCCCAACAAAGGAAACAACAGTATTCACAACCGCAAAACCACAGCAAGACAAAATTTAACCCAAAAAAATTCTACATAAAAAATAGATGAGGGGCGCCTGGGTGGCTCAGTCGGTTGAGTGTCTGACCGGCTCCGGTCATGGTTCACGATTCGGGAGTTCGAGCCCCATATTGGGCTCTGTGCTGACAGCTCAGAGCCTGGAGCCTGCTTCCGATTCTGTGTCTCCTTCTCTGTCTGCCCCTTCCCTGCTCACACTCTTGTCTCTGTCTCAAAAATAAACATTAAATAAATAAAATAAAGAAATAATAGATGAATTTTAAAAGGCAATCTTCTGTGTAACTGTGGTTTTAAACTGTGACTGTGTACCCATAAAAAAACAGCATTTTCAATTACTGATAGGACTTCCTTGATGGTAAAACAAACAGTTAAAAGCAACCATGGAAAGTTCTTATGAAGAATATTATGAATAAGCACTGAAGAGACAGCAAAAAATTGCAGTTATTAGAATATTCCTCCTCTTACACAGAATATGAGGCTATAATCCATTCTTTAGAACCAAGCAGACCAAAAAAGATTCTATTAGTTGTAAATAATGAAACACCACCTGAGTTGTAAAATATGTTGACAATCACTTTATGAAAACTAAATATTGGAGATTAAATTCTGAAACACTCTGAGGAAAGCAGAAGGCAAACCTACCGGTTATTTTTTTCTGAAATAAAATTACATTATAAAGAAAATGTTTTAAAATATGGCAATTTTACTAATTTTCTACCTCACTTCTTATAAGCATGTGCCAATGACATATCAGAACTTTTGATCTAAAAATTCGACTACTGTGTCACGCTAAGTGAAATAAGTCAGGTGGAGAAGGACAGATACCATATGTTTGCACTCATAGGTCTAACAAGAGAAACCTAACAGAGGACCATGGGGAGAGGAAGGGGGAAGAGAGGTGGGGAGAGCGAGGGACACAAATCATGAGAGACTACTGAATACTGAAAATGGACTGAGGGCTGAAGGGGGTGGAGGGGGTGATGGTCATGATGGGGGGCACCTGTGGGGAAAAGCACTGGCTGTTATATGGAAACCAATTCGACAATAAACTATTAAAAATAAGTAAATAAATAAAATCTTTAAAAAACTAAATAAATAAGACCCACTGGAAAGAAACATGAAGTACCAGAAAGACACTAACATGTATTTGGCTCAATGTATCCCCCAAACCCTATGAACTGTCTGAATATATACAATTATAAATTAAACATTCTTGAATAGGGAAAAATAAAAAATAAAAAAAAATTAAAATTTGACTATTAATGGGGAGCCTGCATGTCTCAGTCAGTTGAGTGTCCAACTTCTGCCCAGGTCATGATCTCAAGGTTTGTGAGTTCGAGCCCCGCACTGGGCTGTGTGCGGACAGCGCGGAGCCCGGAACCCACATCGAGTTCTGTGTCTCCCTTCTCTGCCCCTCCCCTGCTTTAATGTTTAAGTAAACATTAAAAGAAAAAAAAATTTTTTAATTCAGAGATTAATCTCATATATAACTAATCAGAAAACAAGAACATAAATGACAAAGTCACAAGAACTTCATATCATATAAGATAAAATTATAAAATAAAATGATGCGATTATGAAGAACCATAGTGACCACTGAGACTTAATTACAGGCTGTGTCGCGGGTCCACCGCGGCATTACTTTGTGCAGGAACTCTGGGATACACATGGATACATTAAAGTATTTCGCCACTGAAATGGAACGCAGAGTGAAATCTTCTAATTTTAGTTAACAGAAAGACAAATGAACTTCTGATACGAAATAAAGGATCAGATTTTCTCATTTTAGGGACGTGCTTTGCTATCTGATGAAAATTTTGAGCCTCAATTACGTACGATTAAGATTAAAGGCTGTGTAACGTCGGAGAGCGTAAACCACAGAACACGTGACATCGGTCTCCAGGGTTCCCAGGGTTTCTGCGCCAAACTCCAATCCACCCACCCCTCCCCTGACACACTCGTCACAGGGGGTAAAGCAGAAGGTGGAAAGGGCTTAGCACAGAGATGCTCGGAAATGCGGAGACCTCCCATGGCCCTCAAAGCAATGGAGAAGCGCTCAGAGTGTGGAGGCCCTCACCCCGCAAGGCAGGTCCCCTGGCCTCACTGTGACGTGAGGGACCATCACTAGAGCTGAAGGAGAATCCTCAGAGAACGTAAGAGCATGATGTGTTAGACAGCAGGGGTCTCGCTGGGAGAGGGAGAGACCTAAAATGAGGCTTCTAATTTCCCTTCAAGGAGATGCTTAAACCACATTTCAAGGCCTCTCGTCCCCTTCACGACTGGCCCTCCCCTCGGTCATCCGCCTCGTTCACGCCCACCTACCTGGGAGTGTGGCTGTGGTTTCCTTTTCGTTCAGGTCACACAGCTCCCTCTTTTCCTCCAAGAAGATGACCAGGTCTGGCTTTGACACAGCAAGACCTGTTTATTAGAGAAAAGGAACAGAGTATTGATGGGGATCCTAACTTTCGACCCACTATTGCGCGCAGCAGATGAGAGAGGACACTGTAGGATTTTCAGAAGTGATTTCCCAAAAGCCCCTTTACAGCATGCAGGAGGGACTTCCCACGTTCACATCCTGACCTCCACTTGCAAATACTAGATACAAGCAGAGCCTGGAGTTTAAGATGCGGGCAGTACCATTTTACACCACTCAGTGCTCACAGTTGCCACGCATCTACAGAAATGATGAGCTCTCCTTAAGGAGGGGGAGGCTAACGCAGAAAAGGAAACATCATGAAGATGTTTCTCTACGTCTACAAACCCCTACCTCTTTCCCCTGCTGCAGGGATCTGAATCCCAGTCATGCAAAGGGACAGTCTTCCAAGGGACAGCCTTCAAAGGGAGGAACGAAACCCGAGTGCGGTCGGGGAACCCTACAAGGAGCGGTCCTCACCCAGAAAGAGCAGGTGTCCGTAGTTCTCTAACATCACGTCCCGGTACAGTTCCCACTGGACGACGTTCAGGCAGCCCCACTCCTCCTGAGAGAACTCGATGGCCACGTCCCTGAACGTCAGCAGTTCCTGCAACAAATACCCCAGTTACCGAGTGGCCACAGGCAGCATTCATAATGGGACCTAAGATGCAAGAGGGAGTTAACGTCACAGCTGGACCCCAAGACCTGGCCTTCACTGCTTACCTGCTCGGGCCCACCGACCTCACGTCCCCCATTTTACTTCACCTCTTCTTTCCACCTTATCTTTTTTACTTCAGGCAAAACACCCACCGCATGGGCACAGTCTCCAGTGGTGGAAACAGAAAGTAGCCAACGACAGGGACTGACTGCCCTGAGGAGGAGCTTGGGCGGGCCCAGCCTTACCGCAGACTCACAGCCACTGCAGAGAGACCCAAGAGTAACCGAGGGAGTGACAGCTGCCATTACTCACCAGAATACTACAATCTCCCCGCAGGAGCGAGAGCCTCACCTATGTAACAGGAAAGGCGTTACAGCCCTGTGTTCTCAAGACACACGGTGGACGTATGCCCACCTTTACGTAAGACGGAGAGACTCCCCTCCCTAAATATCCACCCTAAGCCTCAAAGGAAACCACTCCCGCTGCCTCTGGGAGCCTCTGCTTTGGCAATCATTCCCCGGGTTCTCCTAATTTGCTGAAAATCAAGCTTCCTTTGTGTGACCACCGGCTGGTGTATCTCTAGGGGAGTCGGCAAGGAGTGACCTCTTGCTAGTACGGTTACATCAGGAGAGCTGGTGCTGGCCTACGTGAGCTTCCTGCTTTATGCAGAAGTCAGTGATATGTTCTAGTGTGTCCTCTAACTTTGAGGTAAGAGGCCAGCATGTGATTCACCAAAACACTGTAAATACTGTGTGTTTACCCAAGAGAATCTGTGAAATGAAGACATCGAAACAGGTATACACGTTTTTAAATACTGCATTTGTATCATCCAGTAGAAGTTGTGTCCCTTTCTTAGATGGAAAGTTTGAATGGGTTACAAATGTACTTACCAAACGCTAAGGTGAATGAGAACTTCACTACAGTGCACTGAATTGTTAAAATACAATAAAAATTATAATTAAATTTTAAAAAAGTTAAATTAAATTAAAATTGAATTGTGAAAATGCAGATTCTGTTCAAAACTTTTGGAGTGGTTATCAGGAGTCTGGACTTCTAAGGAGGCATTAGCCTCTGAGCCAGGGGATACATTTTTGAATAACAAAGGTAGAACTTCAAGGCAAGAATTCTTGGAGAACTGGGAATTCAGGTTCTGCAGGACTAGCAAGAAAGCCAACAATTTTTTCTGAGCATTTCATATTTACCAGTGAGCATCTAGCTTTTTCATAAACTAATGAAAAATAAGTAATAATACTCTAAGAGAACAAACTCATGGAGTATTCTGTCAGACGTCCGACACGCGGAAGGTCAGGTTGTACCTCAGGTTCTCTGCCCTGGAGCTGATCTAGAATGACGCACAGGACCCTACAGAATCGTTCACAAAGGTGTCAAGCCTGGGAAGAGTGACGGAAACAAGGGGTCCACACAAAACCGATCTGGAAACTTACACTTCCCGCGCACATCCATACATTCGGGAAGTAGTTATATACATGTTAAAAATGACAGTAGAAAACGGTCATGGTGACTTAAATGAACATTTTGAGTGACATAAAACTCATCTATTTGTGCCTGACGAGGCTTCTTTTATTCACAATGGCGACACAAACACATAGAATGAGGTCTTATTGCATGTGAGCCTGGCATGGTGTGTAAAGAAGCAGTAAACTGTTCACCGCAGCCCAGAAAGCTGAGCTCTGGCCTGCACAGATTCCTCAAGAATCACATACGTGCCGGCTGCTGCATTCCTACAGGGTCTGTGGCTGCTCACACAGCTCCTCGATGGCTAATATGGAAATCAATGATTAAGTACCAGAAGAATCTTGCAAAAGTAGCTTTCCAAGCAGAAATCCCAAGAAACACTGATAATCTAATCCTCCCTTCACGTCCCCCCACCCCTTGGGCACTGAGCATATCACCCCAGCTTGATACAGCCAATGTGCAGTTCCTTCTGCCCAAGGCTCCTCTTCCCAAACTACTGAAATAAAATTAGGAACAGGCACCATAAAACACCTCAAGAATTGTTCCTGGATGGTTGTGCTCAGTGATCCCACAATACAGCATTTCACTGAAGGCTTTTGTTTCAAGTCTCATTTTTGCTCTATGATATTTCGTGATTTTAACCATGTTAACTACGGGATTCTTCCTTTTTTCTGTTGCAATGACAGGTAAATAGAAGAGGAGGTCTGTGACCAGAGCGTGGAGTGAAATAAAAGCCTACAGAATGGAGGTCTGACTGAATTAGAACCTCCAGTCCCAGAAGTCACTGTCTCTACTACACAAACGTTGTCCAGTGGAAACTGAGGCCATGTGGGCCCGGGAACTGAAAGTCAAGACCGAATTCTTGAGACATATCCAGTTCAAAAAGCTGTTTCCATTGAAGTGTGGGGACAGGATCCGCACTGAGACAGTGAAGAGCCAATAATCATCTACTTTTAAGTTCTGGGGTGAGGGAAGCTTGTAAGGGAATTTCCACACGTTAAAGAGGACGCAGGGGATCCTGAAGGTCTCGCTTCTGTCAAACTAAGGTTGTTTGGGGGGGGGGGGGGTTGCCTCTACCTACAAGCTGTCAGGAAGTTTTATTTTACCTACGTTTCTTTCGCCTTTGTTCTCCTTAACAGAATCTACACAGAGAAACTCAGGAGAAACAAGTTTCCAGTTGAAATGTGGTTTCTTCACATGGCTCAGTAAATCCACCTAAGGTCCTGAGGAATGGTACGGGGGAATATACAATGAAATCTGGAGAGAAATCTGGCGGCCAGCACCAAGCCAAGCCGAAAACGGGAACACCGGCTGTAAGGAAGCAGTGTGAGAAAGGACACCTGACCACTGGTGTGTACACGTGGCCCCCCAAATAGTAATTTGGAATATAAATCTAACTATGAAAAACCAGTGGATCTATCCAAATTCCAATCACATATCGTTTCCATGTCCTAGAAGAGCTGGTATATTGTAAATAGAGTAGCGTTTTCACATTCTAAAGACCCAGCCTGCCCTTTTTTATTTGCACAACTCTCGGAGTTATTCTGGGCCTCATATCCATCTTGAGTATTTGTCCATTTTCTTAACCCGGGTCTACAGGGAGCTGATAAAGCATCCAGATTAGACCTAAATGGGAAGTGTTTTCCTTGACTGAAATCCCGGGACCAGACCCCATCGGCAAAGGAATTTTGGACTCCTCAACTTCGCCTGGGGATCTGTCACAAGGGGAGTATTTTCAATTCTTGCAGGACTTGAACTCCAAGTGACCATTGTTGAGGCCCTCCTGGAAGCCAGGTCGGAAAGAAGAGAGAGAAGTCTCTGGGATATAAAGAACAGTGCTTGAAAGACCTAAACTTGAGTATGATTTTTGAAAAGGTTTATAAGTTAGGTGAAAACAAAGCAGAAACAATAGGTCTAGAGGAACCAACATTTGCAATTTCTAAAAGCTCAAAATTTCAGAGATAAAGAGGACACGCTTCTGACGCGGGACGCCAGGCTTACCTGAGAACTGGCCATTTTCTTCTTCTTCTTCCACCTCGTCCGCTAGAGTTCTTTCTCAGTTGATTTTTGTGGTGAAATCACAGCAGCGTCAGGAGAAAAACGCCTTTAAACGCCACCAACACAGTCTCCGCACCAGTAAACTGCACGCCTGCAGGCAGGACATTGTGATGCAAAAACGGCCCAACTTCCTAGTCCTTTGTGTCAGGAGCTATTCAGAAACTCGGAGCTCCGGCTTGCAGACCGGAGTTTCCCCTTCTCTGCTTGCAGGGGACTTCTTCCCCCACAGGCACCCCCAAATTAGGCTACAGCGTGGGAGCAGTGTGCCGCACGGACCTGACCCTCCCCGACTCCTACAGAGGAGACCCCATAACCTCCCCTTGAGCCAAAGCCCGCACCCAACTCTCATAAATCACTGGGAAGCCTTCCCGCGGAACCCTGGCCTCATTCTGAATCACCTGATGCAGTGAATTAAAATAACACTCGGGAGGCGCCCGGGCGGCTCCGTCGGCTCGGCCTCCGACTCGGGACTCCGGCTCAGGTCGCGTTCCCGGGGTCGTGGGGCCCAGCCTGCGGCAGGCTGCAGCGGAGCAGGGAGCCTGCTTAAGATTCTCTCTCCAGCTCTGTCCCTGCCCCCACTTACGCCGTCTCTCACTTGCTCTAAATCAAGGGGGAAAAAACCCACTTGGGGCGCCTGGAGGCTCGGCCGTTCGGCGTCCGTCTCCCAATTCCAACGCAGGCCGGGCTCCCAGGCGGTGGGACGAGCCGCGCACCGGTCTCCGCTCCGAGCGAGGAGCCTGCTTAACATTCTCTCTCGCCCTCGGCCCCTCCCCCGCCTGCGCATGCGCGCTCGCTCCCTCGCACGCTCTTAAAAAAATACTGTATAAATAACAGTAAAATAAATAAAATATTGCTATCCTTCCTACCCACACCAACTGACAGGTTCCGAGAGGGAGGGGAGCAGATATCATTTTTCAAACTCCACACGTGACCTTCTTGGGAAGCATTTGGGGAAGTGACCCAGCAAAAACCAGTGACCAAGGGTACGGTCGTTACCCAGATTTAAATCCACGCCTTCTCCACTGATCCGGGCTTCTGGAAATTTACACTTTCTCCCTCTTTTCTCAACACCGAGGGAGACACTCATTCAAATGCAGCCTCCCCTTATACATGCAAATGCCTCTTACAAAAGGAAATTTACACCAGGTTTCAGAGCTTTTCACTTGTCTGCTGGATCTTTAAAATAACCAGCCGAAAATAACCCCCATGGCAAAGAGACAGATTTTGTGCTGACAAAATGCTCCCCCTCTTCAATAGGGAAATGTTTATTTTCCTAAGTCCCTGCCAGTTTTCCAAAGCCAACGAGTATTTTCCACCCCCATCAGTAACATATGGGAATTCTAAACCCTCCCAGTTTTGGTGGTAATTTGGGGTTACCCTTTTCCCGTTGTTTTAGCCTTTCCAGAAAATACTCAGTGCTTTCTCACTGTAAAATACGAAGTGGTCTTACTACAGTTGTCCTGGTGACTCAAAGTGAAAATGCTTAAAAGCATAACGCTGAACAAAAATAAATATGACTGCACTAAAACATCAGCAAGTCTTGACATTAAACGAAATACCATTTTTTCCTCTCATCCACAAACCTCCCCTCCTCCCTTTTCATTTAGCCTTTTTCTTCAGGAATCCGGTACCACCCAGAAAACAGATGAACAAGGATGGCAGCACAAACAATTCCTGTCGAAACCGGATAAATCCTGTATTTCCCTACAACCCTCCCGCCCCCCCCCGCCCCCAGCCCCTTCCTCAGGGTGGACTTGCGGTTCTGAAGGCCCCCCCGCCTGCCTCGGCCTCCTCAGCCTGGCAAAGCAAAAAGAAAAGGCTATTATTCCTCTTTCGCTCAAACTCCGTCTTCACGTTATATTTTGACTCTGAGCCACAGAGGTCAGTTTTCGACAACAGAATGAATGCGTAGGAGAGGAAAACATTTGTCTTCATCTGTTCTCTATTCTTTGGCGGGTCTAATAATTAAAATGATATAAGATGGTTCACAAAGGAAAAAAAATAATTTCTTAATTATGGGAACCTCAAAATAATGAGGCTCAAAGGCAGGCAGCTGATGCTTCTGTGCCAGTGTGAATTAAGGAGAAGGGGTAGGCATTTAGAATTTCAAAAAGGTGGGAAGTACATTCACAGGAAAAAGAAAAAAGCAAATATTTGTTAATCGCCTGGCATGCCAGGCAGGCAATTATTTATTATAGGAAAAGTTAATCTCTGGTATTTGCTCTCTTCCTGATAGAGAGGTCCCTCCTCTAATTCATCCTTGAGATGAATATCAGCCTCGGAAATCAAGGAAATCCTTCCTTATGCAGCAACAGAATAAACTTAAACAACGTTTTCTTAAGTTAAATACATAAATATAAAGAAGAACATATACTGTATGAAATCATACACGTGGCATCTAAAAGAGACAAAATTATAAAAGATTGCCACATTTGTTGCCAGGAGCTGAAGACGGGGAGATGTTCAGGCATGTGATCAAATGGTCAAAGGAATACTTTTGCAAGTACTGACCGGTTATGGCAGGGCCACTAGAGCTAGCAGTAGAGTATTTTGCACTGGAAATTTGCTAGGAGAGGCTATAGAAGTGTGCTCACGGATGCGCAGAACAAAGGCAAAAGGAAAAAAAAATACAGTTTTCTTAGAACTTCAGCCCACTGACAAGCCGCTGAGACGGGCAGAGTGACTTTCCTCCATGACTCAACTGCCTCAATGTGGCCACTTTGCCAAGGGCAAAAGGCAACCTTAGTTTGACATTAGCCCAACTCCGAGATCCTGTAAATTCTCCTTTAACATAAAAAAGCCCCTTAGGAGCCTTCCTTTATCTTTACCCCCCAAGATAAATGGCAGCAATTATCCTTCAAGCTTATGGCCCACTGATATCCATCTGAAGGGTCTCGGGGCTGAGGCTTCACCAGACAGTAAAAAACGACCCTTTCCTAAGAACAGCGAGCCCTCAAGGCCCTTGAAACCTTGCTTCCAAATTCCTTAGAGACCTAAGCTGGCCCTGACCGCCTCAACTTGAAAGTGATCCTGGCCACTCCTACCGACACCAGCGAGCTCCTTCTGCCCACAGGCCTTGTCCTTAATGAAACCTCGCACTTGGCACTGAAGACGTCTCCAGAATTCTTGTCTGTTTACTCACAAACCCCAACATTTTCATAGCATCACCACACACACACACACACACACACACACACACACACACACACACTTAACTGTGGGAGGTAAGGGATGTGTTTCTGTGGTAATGACTTTGTGAGCAGGACCCAAGGGTGCAGGAGCACCTGGCTCCAGTGGCCCTGGACAGGCCCAGTTCTGCCAGTCACAGCTGACAAAATCCAAGGGCAAGGAAGAGGACTTCCACTGCCTCAATTCTGACCCCAAACTTTAAAAAAAAATTTTTTTTAATGTTTTATTTATTTTTGATACAGATAGAGACAGAGCATGAGAGGGGGAGGAGCAGAGAGAGAAGGAGACACAGAACCGGAAGCAGGCTCCAGGCTCTGAGCTGGCTGTCAGCACAGAGCCTGACGCGGGGCTCGAACCCACGAACTTGAGATCTGACCTGAGCCGAATTCGGCGGCTTAACAGACTGAGCCACCCAGGCGCCCCTGACCCCAAACTTTCGCACCAGGTTCCTTCCAGCCTGTCTCCGGGCTCAGGAGGGAGGCCCTGAGGACAAAGTATCCCTGAGGGGAACTGGAACAAACCACAAGGACTGCCCTGAGCCAGAAAGACCCCACCCCTGACTGACTCCTGGACAGTGACAGACTTAACCTTCACCGCCTCCCTGCAGACACCCACTCACTTCTGGCTCCGCCTTACAGAAACCCGGAAGTATTTCCAGCACATCATAAACGATTCTTGAGACATTAGCTCTCCTCCCAGGGCTGGCCTCCCTGAAATAACTTCCCTTCTGTTTCTCCACCTCCCATCTCTCTGCCTTCTGGTCTGTGTGGGACCCCGGAGACACGTGCTCATGCGCCCCATCCCCGCACCCCAGCTACCAGCAGAGTGATGAGCGGGGATAAAACATAAAGGGGTTTTCTTCAGGGAGGCCACACTGAGAAGGCAGTGGACTAACACCTCACTGTCTCTAAACTACTGGAATAATATTCAGCCTTCTAAAAGGAAACTGATCTTTTCAAATTAAACAGCATGCTCGAATGGGAGGACACTATGCTAAGTGAAACAGACACTGAACTTACTCAGGCGACTAACCTGCTGTAGTAAATCTCATGAGAAAAGGAAGGAAGGAAGGAAGGAAAGGAGAAAACAAGGAATGTGGAAGCAAAAGAAGAAGGAAGGAAATGTAACTGCTGGGTTTCAAATAGATACAGATGTGGAAGGGGCGCCTGGGGGGCTCAGTAGGTTAGGCTTCCAACTCCTGGTTTCAGCTCAAGCCATGATCTCAGGGTTCACGGGTTTGAGCCCCGCATGGGGACCTGCACTGACAGTGCGGAGCCTGCTTGGGATTCTTGCTCTTCCTCTCTCTCTGCCCTTCCCCCCCATCTCTCTCTCTATCTCTCTGGCATGCACGCATACTCTCGCAATCTCTAAAAAAAATAAACATTAAAAAAATCCAAAACCTAAAGTTGATACAAAGTTGAGTTTTAAAACATTATTTTCAATTCAAGAAAGTACTTCTCTCACAAAAGCAATATACATTCATCCATAAATAGACGATGAACTGAACTCAATTGTAACTATTCACCAACACAGGACAAAACAACCACTGACCACTAACTTAAAAAAAAAAGAAAGAAACAAGGTGTCATGAGCAAAGAATGTATGGGTAATAGTTATATAGAAAAACACAAAACTTTACTGGGAACTGATATATGGCTGATTCCAATTTGATTTAAAGCCTACACTGTGGTAAAATGTGCTGTGTTGAAAACTGCCATGCAAAAACATAAACATAGGTAAAGAATTTAAAAAAAAAATTAATTCGTGTTGTGGAACCTATCACACAAAAGAAAGCATTGTTCAGGAATTCGAAAACAAAAATAAGACAAACATTAAACCTTAAAATTCTGCATAAAACAGATGTTTTTCGGTGCAGCTGGGGGGCTCGGTGGGCTGAGCACCGCCCCCCCCTTGATTTCAGTTCATGATTCCAGGTTTAGGGATAGAGCTGTGGGGCCCACTTAAAATTCTCTCTCCCTCTGTCCCTCCCCACGCTCCTGCAAGCGCGCGCTCTCGCTTGCTCTCTCTCTCTCTCTCTTGCTCTCTCTCTCTCTCTCGCTCTCACTCTCGCTCTCTCTCTGCTCTGGGGCAGAATAGTGTAGTATTATGTGAGGGCACTGAATGAAACGACCTGGCACATTTGGGTACATAAACATGAAGCAACAGTTAAGTTTAGCAAGAATAACAAATGTTCAAAGACATATTTTTAAAGTTTATTTCTTTATTTTGAGAGAAAGAGAGAGAGAGAAAACAGAAGTAGGGAAGAGGCAGAGAGAAGGGGGGAGACTCCCAAGCAGGCTCCGCACTGTCAGCATAGGTCCTGATGTGTGGCTCAAACCCGTGAGCCATCAGATCATGACCTGAGCTGAAATCAAGAGTCACGTAACTTGACGGCGCCACCCAGGCGCCCCCAAAGACATTTTAAAACCGAACTGTGATCTCTAAGGAACTGTTTAGAACCACATGTTACCCATAATACTCTGTATGTATTATGTATTAAGATTTTAAATTCACAAATCATGCATTTGGGTAAGAATCCAGAGTTGGGGACACCTGGGTGGCTCTGTCAGTTAAGCATCCAACTCTTGGTTTCAGCTCCGGTCATGATCCCAAGGTTCGTGAGCCCGCACTGGGCTCTGTGCCAGCAGCTGGAAGCCTGCTTGGGATGCTCTCTCTCCTCTCTCTGGTCCTCCCCACCCATGCTGTCTGTGTATCTCTCAAAAATAAAATAAATAAAGCTTAAGGTGTCAAAGGCTATGTCCTCCCCTCCTTTCAAAATAATAGGGTAGAGGGCACCTGGGTGGCTCAGTCAGTTAAGTGTTGGACAGGTCATGATCTTGTGTCTCGTGAATCTGAGCCGCCCGTCACGCTCTGTGCTGACAGCTCAGAGGCTGGAGCCTGCTTCGGATTCTGCGTCTCCCACTCTCTCTGCCCCTCCCCTGCTCACACTATCTCTCAAAAATAAATAAGCATTTTTTAAAAATTAAAAACAAATAACAGGGTAGAGGAGCACATGGGTGGCTCAATCGGTTGAGCGTCCAACTGCGGCTCAGGTCATGACCTTTCAGTTCGTGAAATCAAGGCCTGCGTAGTGTTCTGTGCTGACAGCTCAGAGCCTGGAACCTGCCTCAGATTCTGTGTCTTCCTCTCTCTTTGCTCCTCCTCCACTCACACTCTGTCTCGGTCTCTGGCACTCTTAAGAATAAATACACATCAAACAACTTAAAAAAAATAATAATAGGGTAGGTTTGCCTTTTTTTAGTAATGCATATGCAGGCTTAATCCTAAAAGAGAACCTTGGAATCCAGTTTCAGCAAACCCAGCAAATTCCAAGAAATCGTCATAATTGGTGCCTCCTTTTAGGACTGGGGAGGGTCAGGGCGTCTTCAGTTACACTTGGATTGAAGTCTAGTCCCTTGTTCTGACAGCAGGTGCCCTAAATATCCAACCTGAGTCTGAGCAAATGGCAGTACTTCTGTTTTTTTGAGACTTTATGTCTCCCTAATGCCAAAAGTCTTAAAAGATAGAAGATGTCTTCATGGAAACGAGCTTGAGAAGTGAGCAGAGAAGCAAATCACGTAGACACACGGTAACAAAGCAGAGCCTGCAGAAAACGCTGTCATTCAAATCACCCTTCGAGGTTTGTGACCAACAGAAGAATAGGCCAGACGCCGTGTGTAAGCCTGAGGCCTTCTGACCAGGTGGACGGCCCTCCCCCCCAAGTGAAGGCAAAAACATTGGGCACCCTTATCAACTGGAATATTCTATTCTATTTTAAAGTTTATTTACTTCAGAGAGACTGAGAGCACACTAGTGGGGGAGGGGCAGAGAGTCTGCAAAGGACCCGAGGGTGGGCTCCAACTGTGACACTGCTGCGACATGCTGAGCCAAAGTCAAGATCTGGACGCTCAGCTGAGCTCAGCCGCCCCTCAATGGGAATATTTTGAAAAGCGCTGAGGTCAAGTCCACTGAAAATGTACTCAGAACTGAGGTCACTGGAGCATGAGGGCTGGGAACAGGATGCTGACAATTACGAATGTTATTTACTGCTCAGAGGTCTTGGAAAAACTTGCCTCCTCTGCCTTTGGGTTTTCTCAGAGGCAAAACGGGGGCGCCGCAAGGACTGGTGCTGGGAGCAAGGAGGCCCTGAGCCCTATATCCCCGGTGTGGGCTGGGTGCCCCCAAGACTTCATCTGCAGGCTGGTAACTCCGCTCAGAGAACTGGAGAGGGTCTATTTGAATTCTGACGGGTGACGCGTGCGGCCTGTGCCGGCAGCAGCTGACCATTTCTTCACAGAGAAAGGGCGATCCGATAGGAGTAAGTGCTCCAAGTCCCCAGCCTCACAGCAGTGACATCAGAAACAGCAGAGCCAACCCGCCGAAGGGTCACTCCCCCCGCCCTGTTTCCAACTGTGGTTCCTACTGTCAAATTCTAGAATTACTTCCTTCCTCTTTTGGGAAAAAGAAATTCCGGCCTGATATTTTTTCCAGAGAAATCTCAGCCCTGCAAATGAAATGGGGCAGGTGAACTAAGGACAGAAGGGTACGTGACACTCAAGAGCTTAGACCCGAGGAACAGGTTCAGAGAGAGGGACACCTTGACATTTGTTAGGAACCCGTATTGTCTGAACCGTTTAGTTCCCTGAGGCAGTGGCTGCTTGACCGCAGTGGGCCTGAGCACTGGGTGAAGCTCAGGTGTCATGGACAGAGACAGATTTGTCCCCATGGGGAGAGGAGACACATTTATTCCCAAGGTTTCTCCAAGCCAAGTGGGGGAGGGGGGGTTGGGAGGAGTCCCTATAGTTCCTTGGGGATCTGTCACTGGAATTGGGAGGACACTGAAAACAGCCTGGGTGGCTCAGTCGGTTAAGTGTCCAAATCTTGGTTTCGGCTCAGGCCATGATCTCACAGTTTGTGGGTTCAAGCCCCACATTGGCCCTGCAATGACACTGCAGAACCTGCTTGGGATTCCCTGTCTCTGCCCCTGCCCCACCCTCTCTCTTTTGTTCAAAATAAATAAACTTAAAAAAAAAAAAGAAGAAGAAGAAGAAAAATTGGCTAATGTGCTAAAGGTGCCTTAAGGCTCTTAAATTTGTAATATTCATTTTTCCAATGTCCTGGTTCCTTGCAGTAATTGCAGAAACAAGGCTTCCACTTTTGTTTACAGGCATTCATTTGCTAGAGTTGAATACTGAAAACTGTTAGCCATCTTTTCTCTAAGGGTGAGAGCAAATTGGTTTGCAAAGTTAAATCTTTAGGGGACATACTATCATTCGATCTTGGTCCTTTTAACGAAAAGGGAAAGAACCTGCATCAGTCCATAAATGTAACATAGGTAAATATTACTACATGGGCGGATTCCACATCTAAAGACCAGAAGTTTCGTTAAAGAAAAGTTGGACTCAGAAACAATCAACAAATCTAAAAGGCAACCAACAGGATGGGAGAAGATATTTGCAAACAGCATCTCAGATAAAGGGTTAGTAGCTAAAATCTACAAAGAACTTACCAAACTTAACACCCAAAAAAACAAATAATCCAGTGAAGAAATGGGCAAATGACATGAATAAACAGTTTTCCAAAGAGGACATCCAGATGGCCTACAGGCACATGAAAAGATACCCAACATCACTCATCATCAGGGAAATACAAATCAAAACCACACTGAGATACCACCTCACCCCTGTCAGAGTGGCTAAAATTAATACCCAGACAACAACAGATGTTGGCAAGGATGCAGAGAAAGGATCTCTTTTGCACTGCTGGTGGAAATGCAAACTGGTGCAGCAACTCTGGAAAACACTGTGGAAAATGTATAGAGGTTCCTCAAAAAATTAAAAATAGAACTACCTCACGACCCAGCAATTGCACTACTTTTATCTAAGGGATACGAAAATGCTGATTAGAAGAGGCACACGCACCCCAATGTTTATAGCGGCGCATCAACAATGGCCAAACTATAGAAAGAGCCCAAATGTCCATCGACCGATGAATGGATAAAGAAGATGTGGTATATACACACATTCAGCGATTAAAAAGAACGAAATCTTTTCGTCTGCAACAATGTGGATGCGACTAGAGAGTATTATGCTAAGCAAAATAAGTCACTCAGAGGAAGATAAATATCCTATGATTTCACCCATGTGGAATTTAAGAAACAAAACAGATGAACATAGGGGAAGGGAAGGAAAACGAAGATAAAAACAGAGAAGGAGGCAAACCAGAAGAGTCTCTTCAATACAGAAAACAAACTGAGGGTTCCTGAAGGGGGCCGGGTGAGGGGAGGGGCTAAGGGGGTGATGGGCCTGAAGGAGGGCGCTTGTTGGGATGAGCACTGGGCGTTACAAGTGATGACTCACTAAATTCTACTCCTGAGATCAAAAAAGGAAAAAAGAAATCACAATTCCTTAATGACAGAGAACAAACAGGGTTAATGGGGAAGGTGGGTGGGAAATCGGCTAGATGGGTGACGGGCATTAAGAAGGGCCGTTGTTACGATGAACACTGGGTGCTGCATGTAAGTGGTGATCACTGAATTCTACTCTGGAAACCAATGTTCCAGTGTATGTCAACTAACTAGAATTTACATGTTGGGGAGAGGAAGGGAAGGGACGGGAGAGGGGAAGGGAGGGGAGGGAGAGGAGAGGGGAGGAGAAGGGGGGGAGGGGGAGGGCGAGGGGGAGGGAGAAACAGCCTTTCTGTTTCTTTTTTTCCCCCTTAATATTGATTGTATAAGATTGGAGCAAATCATGGATTGGAGGAAGATACAAATCCATTGGAGGAAGTTGAACTTAACTGTGATCATCATGAAGGGATTATCGGGTTTTTGTGTATAAGACTGAATCTTGTTCCCACGGGATTGGGAAAAGCCATGATAATTGACAGGTGGGTTTTTCCAGTGATGCTTCTAGCATCTTCCCTAAACTTAGCAGTCTGTTTCTTTAGACCCGATCTAAGATGTTGCCAGTGGATGTTCCCATCCCGTGTATGGCCTGGCCCTCGCCAACAACCAGGTCGTTGAGAAACCAGGTTGGGAAGGTTGAATAACCATGTTAAATTCTTCAACACGCCTATGGGCATCCTCGGTCACTTTAGGGAACTCTTTCACTATAGCTCAAAGTTCAGCCTTACTCCAGAGAACATAAGAAACTTTGGGTTGACCTAGATCCTCAGAGGACTCATCTTCAAAGGGGCAGATTTTAATAGGTTCAGGAGAGGAGGTAGCAGAGTGAACTTCAGAGGAAAAGCAAGGGGCAGCAGAGGGACGGAATGAGAGTGGAGACGAAGAAGGAAGGGGGCGCTGGACGCTGGGACCCGGGCACAAACGGCTTCCGAGTGTCTGACGACGTTGAAGGCGAGGAGAGGATGGAAGGTCGGCAGCTCTTTTCTGTCCTTTCAATGGTTGGGTTACCTTATTTCATTGAAAAATTATGTATGTGTTAGAAGGAGGCAATATTACATTCCTGATAGGGTTTGGGACCTTCAAAATACCAATAAGAAATTCTATCCCATTTCGTTGACTTCAGAATCATAGTTGTGCAACTCAGTTTTGATTAAACCAACTTTGGAAAGTTCAAAGAATCCAGAAGTGGCCACTGAAATTCTAAACTGCCTCTGGTTAAGTCCGTTCAGATGCCCAAGCAGATGGAAAGTATTTTTTATTTCTTTTTCAGAGAGAGAGAGTGCATGTCAGGGGCAGATACAGAGAGAGACAGAGAATCCAAAGTGATCTCCACACTAACAGCACAGAGCCCAACACAAGGCTCGAACTCAAGAACCATGAGATCAAGAGCTGAGCTGAGGTTGGATGCTTAACTGACTGAGTGCCCCAGAAAGTATTTTTTAAACATAAGGAGGGTGTGTCTTCCTTCAGCTTGAATAGAGGAGTAGCATCCATGAGCAAGATCAAGGCCGGGGAAGATGAGCCCAGGTGACTAACAGTGATGGGGAGAGAGCTCGTCCTGCGAACCCCGACTCCATTTTAGCGACGTATGCCATCACTAACTTTCACAACTGGAAAGGAAAACTTGCTTTGTTCAGGAGGCTGGTGAACATCATGGACTATGTCCAAAGACAGTCTACAAAGTCACGTAGCAAGCAGGGAGTTTTGGGGGGGAGGGGGGGGCACAGAACTAGTGAGCGGTGACACGCAGGGCAAGCCTGTCACAGTGCTGGATCATTCTCCACACGGTTTCAAGGAGACTTGCTGGCATCAGAAAAGGCCACTGTCCACCATGGTCAAGCTTGCTCTTCTAGGAACATCGTGTTCCTTGTCTCCCCAGACTCAGTGGTCTGTTGAAATCTCCAAGAAGCTACAACTGTCAAGCCATAAGCTAGAGAGCACAGGTCGGGGGTAGATGCATGCAGCCAGTGTAGTGCTTGGAACAGCTAGAGTCGGAACAGGTCTGTACTTGGAAAATAACGTAGCTACGTCATTAAATGTTCACTGAGCTTTCACTCTGCACACACACAGGGGGCATGGTGCTGGGCTGGGTACCTCAGGAACAGGATGTGAGTTAATCTTCGTAATACTTTAGGAGTTGACGTAGGTGTCCCTGATTTCCCCCAGAATGGAGATGCTGGGCCCTGCCTTTCTGTTTCTTTTTTTCCCCCTTAATATTGATTGTATAAGATTGGAGCAAATCATGGATTGGAGGAAGATACAAAGCCTGGACTAGAACTTAAGAAGTTCTGATTGTTGACTATGAAACAAACTGGCAGGGCGCCTGGGTGGCTCAGACGGTGTAGCCTCTGACTTCGGCTCAGGTCATGATCTCACGGTCTGGGGGTTCGAGCCCCGCGTCAGGCTCTGTCCTGTCATGTGGAGCCTGGACCCTGCATTGGATCCTATGTCTCTCTCTCTCTGCTCCTCCCCTGCTCACACTCTCTCCCTCTCAAAACTAAACATACATTTTTTTAAAAATTAAGAAAAAAAAAGAATCACATTAGCATGAGATAAACAGGAGACAGTAAAAACTGAAATGGAGAGATTCCACAAAGATGTAAAAATTGCAAAGACAGACAAAATAAAATAAATATGCATCTGAGGAGAAGAAGAGAAGCAGGAGCCTGGAACTTCAAAGAGAAGAAAGGCACCTCACTGAAAGATGAAAGAGATCTAATATTTGGTAAACAGTCTTTGAGCCACTAAAAACGGGGGGGGGTAGGGGGCGCAAAGAGGACTTTGCTCAAACAGGCCTTCCTAGGTCCCTCCTACTAACCACGCCTAGTCGATACACCGTATCCGTGTGCGGCGGCAGCGCCTCCCGAGGCGGGTTCTCCGTCTACACTCTTTGTAGGCAACACAATGGGAGATAAAGACGTTTCCTGAATCTGTTGGATACTGGCTGCTTTTTAACTCAAAACGAGCTTTCTGCCAAAGCAGCCTGTTATGGGATAGCCTGGGCTGGGCCTACACAAACCGGAGGATATTGTGTTGAATTAAACATAACACACACAGAAAAAAACTACTTTATAAAATCACGCAGAATCTAAAAAATGTTAAAACCATCAAAGTGAGGACTAGAATATTAGAAATGTTTTGATAGTGGTCCGATGAAAATGTGACAGTTCAGGGGCGCCTCAATGGCTCAGCAGGTTAAGTGTCTGACTTCAGCTCAGGTCATGATCTTGCGGGCTGAGGGTTCGAGCCTCGCGTTCAGCTCTATGCTGACAGCTCAGACCCTGGAGCCTGCGTCGGAATCTCCCACTCTCTGCCCGCCCCAAACTCAAGCTCTGTCTCTCTCAGTCTCAAAAATGAATCTTAAAAAAAAAAAAAAGTCAAAGTTAGTAGTGGGAACCCTCACTAAAATGGAGTTCGGGTGTTTCAGCAGGAGGAGCCCTCAAACCCTAGCACCCCTAGTCAATGGCAGATCCAAAGGAAAAGAAGGTCTTGACCTTCGAGGTATATTATACTCTACTATTCCCTCCAGAGGAAGAGATGTTTATCTCATTTCTCCCAGGCAACAGCTCAACCAATGAAATTCCACAGTCCGTCAAACTACCAATTTACTCCAAAGGACTTGAGTTTATAACAGACTCCCAACCTAGCCCTGGTCTCCTCAAAAAAGCATGTCCCTTGTTTCTTCCCTGGACTTGCCTATGGTTTTGCCACGGCCCAAATGTTTCTAATTACAATGCTTTGTTATTCCCAAATAAACCCTTCTTTTGATGGTAAAATAAGTGGTAGTTTTCTTTTTTTTTTTAATGTTAATTTGTGTGTGTGTGTGTGTGTGTGTGTGTGAGAGAGAGAGAGAGAGAGAGAGAGAGAGACAGCACAAGGGGGTAGGGGCACAGAGAGAGGGAAACTCAGAATGCAAAGCAGGCTCCAGGCTCTGAGTTGTCAGCACAGAGCCTGATACGGGGTTCAAACTCATGAATCGTGAGATCATGACCTGAGCCGAAGTCGGAGGCCTAACCGACTGAGCCACCCAAGTGCCCCAGGAGTTTGTCATTTGTAACGTTAGATGTTACAAGGTTCACTGACACTGACAAACAGGTGCCGGACCTCTAGCGTAGAGCAGAGTGACGATAATGTATATGGCACCATGTGAGTTGCTAGGAGAGAGCACCTAAAGTGTTCTCACCACACACATACAACATACTTCACCCTGCGAGCTGAGGGGCTGGCTCATTAGGTGGACTGTGGTAATGGTTCTGTCGGCAGACAGGGGTCTATAGAAAAAGGAAGACGCGGGGCGCCTGGGTGGCTCAGTCGGTTAGGCCTCCGACTTCGGCTCGGGTCAGATCTCACATTCGTGGGTTTGAGCCCCGCGTCAGGCTCTGTGCTGACAACTCAGAGCCTGGAGCCTGCTTCCGGTTCTGTGTCTCCTTCTCTCTCTGCCCCTCCCCCTCTCATGCTCTGCCTCTCTCTGTATCAAAAATAAATAAAACCTTAAAAAAAAATTTAAAAAAAAAAAAGAAAAAGGAAGACGAGGCATAGATTTCTTAACATAAGAGAAATGGCATTAGGCGCCAGGCCATGTTATGATGCCTGCCACCATTACTTCCTCAAAGCCTGGGATATGTCAGACTTATAGAGGGGGAGGAGGCAAGATGGCGGCGAGGAAGAGAGCGCTGGAAACTCCGTCCGCCCCATCTGTCGAACTGAGAAGGACATTACTCTCATCTGAAGAGTGGAAGGAGAAAATACAGAATCCAGAAAGAAGACAACCTCAAAGATGCCCGAGTGACTGAGTGCGAACTGGGGAGACTGGAAAACGGGCCAGCCCCAAACGAGCAAGGGACGTGGGAGCCCCAGCCCAACACGGGGAAAGCGCCAGGAGCCCCAGAGAAACAGAGGGAAGAGAAAGAGAAACTGAACATGCTCATAGTACTGTCTCTAGAGAAGCGATAAAGAACTTAACCCGGGATGGAGAGAAAAACTCTCACTCCATATATAACTGCTGGGCAGCTCTAATCCTGAACAAGGGAAAAATCAGCCCCCACCCCGACACGATCAGGGCTGGGGGTTGGCGGCTGGGAGTTGTGGCAGCATCTGTGCACACTTCGCCTCAGGCAGCGGCAGCTCAAATCCCAGCCGGTGCCAAGAGAAACTGCTTCCTAGCCCTACGAGATCCCTGCTAAGAAGCCAGCCGCCAAAGCTGCAGGGAGCCAAAGGGTTAAAAGAACTCGGATGGAAAAATTAAGGCAGAACTAACCAACCTTAGCGGAAGGTTACAGCAAAACAAACAGCAGTAAATAACTGTTAGTTCCTGAAGGGTCATAACTAACTGTTGACTCTAAGAACCGAGATTATCATCTGTCACTGTCTGATCAGTCCCTGGTACCAACTACCCCTCTCGGCATTCTTTCCCCCTTCCCCTCATTTTTCTTCCCCCTGGTTGTGTATATAAGCAACCCCCTTTTGAATAAACGTTGGAGCTTGATCAGATCTCCTGTCTTGCTCTTATTCTTTGTGTCTCTTGTCCCATCCATTCACCGGTTCCCTCCTCCAGGTTCCCTGTTGAAGGACCCCGCGGGCCAGGGCAAAAGAGACTACATCTCATCTGTGGTAGCATAAAAGTGCACGGACTAGGATTCTGAAGTGAGGAGGGCCTGGAAAATACAGCTTGTGTCAGCTGCGACACAAGGAGATCGGACTCATAAGAGTGACTGGCAGTGCTAAGTTCCAGCGGAGCTGGCGCCCCCATTCTACTCTAGGCAGCCACCAAGGCAGGGCCTCCAAGAGCAGCCCCCAAGACCTACCTACTCCGAAACACATCTATTTGCGAGGGGGAGCTGCTGCTTTTTTTGTACTTCTTTTTTTATTATTATTATTACCCTTTTTGTTTTTTAAATTTTTTTTTAATTTTTACTCGTTATTCTCCTTTTTCCTTTCTCCCTCTTTTTTTTTTCTCTTGCCATCCAGATAGATTCTCCGTTATCCTTATCTTTCCCCTCAACTGGTCATACACTTTTAGACTGTCCATTGTCCTTTGTTGTCTCTGCTCCCTTTATTTTTTTCTTCTCTTTTCTTGTTTTTCCTCTCCCTTTCCTTTTCGTCCTTTCCCCCTTTTGTTTGTTTGATCAGTCTGTACGACTGCATGCTTCTGTTCCCTATGTGTTGTCTGTCTGTTTTCCTTCTCAGGACTATCCCAAGAAACAAGACAAAGTGCATATGACAGCGAGTCCCAAATATCGCTCACTAGGGAAATAAAATAATCAAAGGCTTAACAAGAGAAACTGAGAGACACCATTAAAAAAACACCTCCTGAAATGACAGGCCCTGGACGGTCAATGAGTCTCCTTTAGCAGAGCAATACTAACAGGTGCACAGTGCACAATGAGCTTTTTAAAACTGACAAGAGACAGAAAATGAGCCAAAATGACAAAACCAAAGAAATCTCCACTAAAGAAACTCCAGGAAGAAGTCACAGCCACAGAACTTCTCAAAACAGATCTAAATAACATAACTGAACAAGAATTTAAAATACTTGTCATTAAAATTAATTGCTGGGTTGAAAAAAGCATCAGAGAAGCTACTGATACAATGACTAGGTACTTTCAAAATAGCTGTGACAAGTTAAAAAAGGCTGTAAATGAGGTGAATAATAAAATGGAGGCGGCCACCTCAAGGATTGAAGAGGCAGAGAGAAGACTAGGTGAATCAGAAGACACAGTTATAGCAAAAGAGGAGGCTGAGAAAAAAAGAGAGAAATTGATCCAGGAGCAGAAAAGGAGAATTCGAGACCTGAGTAATACAATCAAACGGAACAACATCCATATCATAAGAATTCCTGAAGAGGAAGAAAGAAAGAGAGGCCCTGAAGGGATACTAGACCAAATTATAACTGAGGATTTCCCGAATCTGGGGAAAGAAATAGACATTCAAATTCAAGAGGCACCAACCTTTGGCACAACATATGATAGTGAAACTGGCAAAATATAAAGATAAAGAGAGAATTCTGAAAGCAGCTAGGGAGAAAGGGGCCCTCACATACAAAGGGAAACCTATCAGAGTGGTTACAGACCTATCTAATGAAACTTGGCAGGCCAGAAAGGAATGGCAGGAAATCTTCCATGTGATGAACAGGAAGAATATGCAACCAAGAATCCTTTATCCAGCGAGCCTTCATTCAACATTGAAGGAGAGATAAAAGTGTTCCCAAATAAACAAAAATTGAGAGAATTCATAACCACCAAGCCAGCCCTACAAGAAGTCCAAAGTGGGAAATATTGCAAAGAATACAAGGTGCCAGAGACACCACTATAAACATGAATTCTAGGGAGAACACAATGACTCTAAACCCACATTTTTCAATAACACTGAATGTAAATGTACTGAATGCTCCAAACAATCGACACAGGGTAGCAGAATGGATAAAAACAAAAAACAAACAAACAAAAAACCCGAAATATATCTATTTGCTGTCTACAAGAGACTCATTTTAGACCTAAACATACGTTCAGGTTGAAAGTAAAGGGATGGAGAAATGTCTATCATGCGACTGGAAGCCAAAAGAAAGCCAGAGTAGCCATAATTATATCAGACAAACTAGATTTTAAAGTAAAGGCAGTAACAAGAGATGAAGAAGGATATTATATAATAATTACAAGGTCTCTCCATCAGGAAGAGCTGACAAATATAAACATTTCCACACCAAATTCGGGAGCTCCCAAATACATAAAACAATTAATCACAGACTGAAACAATCTTATTGATAATAATGTGCTAATTGCAGGGGACTTTAATACTCCACTGACAGCAATGGATAGGTCAACCAGAGAGAAAATCACCAAGGAAACAATGGACCTGAATGACACATTGGAACAGATGGAACTGATAGATATATTTAGAACTCTGCATCCTGAAGATAGGAAATTCACCTTCCTCTCAAGTGCACATGGCACATTCTCCAAGATTGATCACATACTGGGGCATAAAGCAGCCCTCCATATATATAAATAAATAGAGATCATACCATGCATACTTTCAGATCACAATTCTATGAAACGTTAAATCAACCACAGGAAAAAGTCTGGAAAACCTCCAAAAATGTGGAGGGTAAAAACCACCCTACTAAAGAATGATTGGGCTAATCAGGCAATTAGAGAAGAAATTTAAAAATATATGGACACAAATGAAAACGAAAATACAACAATCCAAAATCTCTGGGACGCAGCCAAGGCAGTCCTAAGCGGAAAGTATACTGCAATCCAGGCCTATGTCAACAAACTAGAAAAAGCACAAATTCAAAATCTAACAGAGCACCTAATGGAACCAGAAGGGAAGCAGCAAGAGCACCCCAAACCCAGCAGAAGAAGAGAAATAATAAAGATCAGGGCAGAAATAAACAATATAGAATCCAAAAGAACAGTCGAGCAGATCAACGAAACCAAGAGTTGATGCTTTGAAAAAATAAACAAAATTGATAAACCTCTAGCCAGGCTCCTCAGAAAGAAAAGAGAGAGCACCCAGATAGACAAAATCATGAATGAAAAAGGATCTATTACAACCAATCCCTTAGAAATACAAGCAATCCTCAGAGATTACTATGAAAAATTATATGCCAACAAACTGGACAACACAGAAGAAATGGACAAATTCCTAAATACACATGCACTGCCAAAATTCAAACGGGAAGAGATAGAAAGCATGAACAGACCGATAACCAGCGAAGAAATCGAATCCGTTATCAAAAATCTCCCAATAAATAAGAGCCCAGGGCCAGATGGCTTCCCAGGGGAATTCTACCAGACATTTAAAGCAGAGTTAACACCCATTCTTCTCAAACTATTCCAAATAATAGAAATAGAAGGAAAACTTCCAAACCCCTTCTATGAAGCCAGGATCACCTTGATACCCAAACCAGACAGGGACCCAGCCAAAAAAGAGAACTACAGACCAATATCCTTAATGAATACAGATGCAAAAATACTCAACAAGATACTGGCAAATCGAGTTCAACAGCATATAAAAAAAGTTATCTATCATGATCAAGTGGGATTCATTCCTGGGTTACAGGGCTGGTTCAATATTCGCAAATCCATCAATGTGATCCATCACATTAACAAAAGAAAAGACAAAAACCAAATGATCCTGTTGATAGATGCTGAAAAAGCACTCGACAAAATACAGCACCCTTTCTTAATAAAAACCCTTGAGAAAGTCGGAATAGAAGGAACTTACCTAAACATTATAAAAGCAGTTTATGAAAAGCCTACAGCTAATATCATCCTCAATGGGGAAAAACTGAGAGCTTTCCCCCTAAGGTCAGGAACACGACAGGGGTGTCCACTCTCATCACTGCTGTTTCACATAGTGCTAGGAGTCCTAGCATCAGCAATCAGACAACAAAAGGAAATAAAAGGCATCAGAACTGGCAAAGAAGAAGTCAAACTTTCACATTTCACATTTGACCAGATACTCTACATGGAAAACCTGGCAGACTCCACCAGAAGCCTTCTAAAACTAATCAATGAATTCAGTAAAGTTGTAGGGTACAAAATCAATGTACAGAAATCGGTTGCATTCCTATACGCCAATAAAATACCTAGGAGTAAACCTAACCAAGGATGTAAAAGACCTATATGATGAAAATTATAGAAGACTTATGAAAGAAATTGAAGAAGACACCAAGAAATGGGAAAATATTTCATGATCATGGATTGGAAGAATAAACATTGTGAAAATGTCATTACTACCCAAAGCAATCTACACATTCAATTCAATCCTCATCAAAATTGCACCAGCATTCTTCTCAAAGCTAGAACAAACTATCCTCAATTTCGTATGGAACCACAAAACATCCCAAAGAGCCAAAGTAATAGTGAAGAAGAAAACGAAAATCGGGGGCATCACAATCCCAGACTTTAGCCTCTACTACAAAGCTGTCATCATCAAGACAGTATGGTACTGGCACAAAAACAGACACACAGACCAATGGAATAGAATAGAGAACCCAGAGCTGGGCCCACAAATATACGGCCAATTACTTTTTGACAAAGCAGGAAAGAGTATCCGATGGAAAATAGACTGCCTCTTTAGCAGGTGGTGCTGGGAGAACTGGACAGCAACATGCAGAAGAATGAAACCAGACCACTTTCTTACACCATACACCAAAAAAACTCAAAATGGCTAAAGGACCTGAATGAGAGACAGGAAACCATCAAAACCCTCGAGGAGAAAGTAGGAAACATCCTCCTTGACCTCAACCGCAGCAATTTCCTACATGACACATCCCCAAAGGGAAATGAAAGCAAAAATGAACTATTGGGACCTCATTAAGATAAAAAGCTTCTGCACTGCAAAGGAAACAATAAAAAAAACTAATAGGCAACGGACAGAATGAGAAAAGATAGTTGCAAATGACATATCAGATAAAGGGCTAGTATTCAAAATCTATAAGGAACTCACCAAACTCCACACCGAAAAAATTACCCAGTGAAGAAATGGACAGAAAACATAAACAGACACTTCTCCAAAGAGGACATCCAGATGGCCTACAGGCACATGAAACGATGCTCAACATCACTCATCATCAGGGAAACACAAATCAAAACCACACTGAGATACCACCTCATGCCAGTCAGAGTGGCTAAAATGAACAAATCAAGAGACTACAGATGCTGGCAAGGATGTAGAAAGACGGGCACCCTCCTACACTGCTGGTGGGAATGTAAACTGGTGCAGCTGCTCTGGAAAACAGTGTGGAGGTTCCTCAAAAAACTATCCATAGAACTCCCTTATGACCCAGCAACAGCACTGCTAGGGATGTACCCAAGGGATACAGAAGTGCAGATGCATAAGAACACATGTACCCCAATATTCATAGCAGCACGTTCTACAATAGCCAAAACATGGAAAGAGCCTAAATGTCCATCACCTGATGAGTGGATCAAGAAGATGTGGTGTATATACACAATGGAGTACTACATGGCAATGAGAAAGAATGAAATCTGGCCATTTGTAGCAAAGTGGATGGGCCTTGAGGGTGTCATGACAAGCGAAATAAGTCAGGCAGAGAAGGACAAATACCATATGTTTGCACTCATAGGTCTAGCAGGAAAACAGGAGAAACCTAATGGAGGACCAGGGGGGAGGGGA
>PJEM01009766.1:0-68508 GCA_004023845.1 Helogale parvula
GCAAGTCTCCACAGTGCAATCCCCACAGCCAATTCTAGAGAACCCAAGCCTGGGATGAAGCAGGACACCTAAACCTTGCCTCCAGTTCATCCTCTGAGTGTCAAGGGTCTTTGAATAGGCTCTTAATTGCCTTATATCTTCATCTGTTACTAAAAAGAGTATCATAAGATTGTGAGAATCAAACTCTCCAGAAATAATTGAGATAGGAGGAGCTAAAGCAATTGATAATACATCTTTTCTTGTCTGGAAATGCAATATCCTAATATTACCACCACCTGCTAGTCAATATCAATACCTCACAAACGACTCCATATTTGTGAGCTTCTTCCCTAAGTCTCTCTCTTTCCCTAAGTGTCGGTATTAACTTTGAGACTGAGAAGCCTGCTGCAAAATTATACCCAAGGCTCATGTTCCTACAAAGCACAGTTACTTGACCACATTTGCCACAAAACTTGAAGAGATTTCACCAGCCATGTTCGTGCCCCTGATCCAAGTTCCTAACAAGTCACTTCATTTCTATCTATGTCTCTGTCTCTGTCTCTGTGCCTGCTAAGGCCACATTCCCACCAGTTGGAGATGCCACTCAGATGATGATCAGTGCTGACAAAGGAGATGTGTCTGCTTTCCTCTAGGTTTAAGCTGCTCAAGAACTCTCCCTCCAGCTAGGGATGGACCATAGTGAAGAGACATCCCAAATTCCGCGGGCTCCAGGGATCCTCTGTCACCTGGGACCTGTTGCCATTGCAAGGGACACTACTGGGAGGACGTTGACAAGGGCTCAGCAACAGCTCACACACAGACCTAATGAGCTTTGGCAGCAGCTGCATTGACAGGGGAGACTGGCCCAGCCCCCCAGGAGCCTCCTGCACAACAATGTTAATGGCTGCCACCACTCCCAATGCACAGGCCAGGGCCTCTCCGCTGCCCTTCTCCCTGTGGAAGGCTCTCCTCCATCCCTCTGCCTCTCACACCTTCATGACAGCCTTAGGCCATTCTCAACAAGCTTTCTGAGCTTGGATGACATGCTCCTGAAGCCCAAACCAGACTTTAGCCTTCAAGGTCCCAGTTGAGGAAGCTGTGACCAGAGCTGCATGTAAATCTGCTGGACACACCAGTTCTGCCTTTTTGGCTCCAGATGCCCCCACTTCTCCTTCTGGAGACAGAAGAGATGTGCTTCACTCCCCTGATGTAGGTGCAGAGCCCAGTGGGCTGCTGTGAGCACTGCCAACATGATGGACATCCTAGTACATCCTCATGGTGCTATGTAAGCTCCAAAAATAACAGCATTACATAAACAGATTTAAATCTACATGTACAAAAGGCTAATGAAGGAAGTATTAGCCACTACTGAAAAAAAAAGAAAAAGAATTAAGATCATCCAAGATCTTTAACACAGAAGGATGAACCTTCTACCCCTCTTCAAACTTGTCTTCAGGTTTATAAACATATAATTGACAAACAAAATTACAAAATATTTAAACTGCACAACATGATGTTGGAAGGATTGAAATTTTATTTTTAATTAAACATTGTGGTTTAAGATCATTGTGAGTGTACATGCTGTTGGAAGAAATAATACAGAAATATCCCTTGTACCTTTGTCCAGCGTCTTCCATAGTAAGTAACACCCTGCAAAGCTATAGCGCCTTGCCATAAGATAACAGAATATATAAGAGGATGTAATCATGTAAATATTAAATAATAATCAAATGATATGTGAGGTGACATTATAATATCACAAGACACTAGCACTGATATAGTCAAGGGACAGAAGGTTCCATCACCATAAGAATCCGTCATGTGGTCCTTTCATAACCACACCCACTTCCGTGCAGCCCCTTACATCTTCTTACCCTCTCCTGGACCTCTGATAATCACTAGCTGTTATCCATACCTATAATTTTGGCAGTTCAAGAATTATGTATAAATGGAATCATATAGTATATCCTTTTTATGACTGGCTTTTTCACTCAGCATAATTCTTTGGAGATTCATCCAGCTTTTGTCTATCAATTATTCATTCCTTTTTAGTGTTGATGAGCATCCTATGGGGTGTGTGTACCACCTTTTACTTAGTCACCCACATTTTGAAGGACTTCCAGATTGTTCTGGATGATGTTATTATAAATAAAGCTGTTGTAAACACTCACATGTAGGTTTTTGTGTCAGAATAAGCGTTAATTTCATTAGGATAGATGGTCAAGAGTAAAATGGCTACTCAGGATGGTACAAATCAAACTAACACATGAACAAATGAAATCCTAGAAAGAGAATAGAAATAAAAGAAGAAAGAATAAATATCTAAAAAGATAAAGACATCTTTTCATAAATAATAAAATACATCAAACAATAGATATGAGAAGTTCAGAGAACACTAAGGAGGATAACAACAAAAACAAGCAAATAAGTAAAAACAACTAGAGATATCATATTCCAACTGCTTTAAAGAAAATAGGTGAAAATCTTGGAAATAATGAAAAAAAAACAGATATGTGCAGAACAACAAAGATATGAATTAAAAGACTTCTCATTAAAACGATGCAGGCTGAGGGTGCCTGGGTGACTCAGTCAGTTACGTGTCCGACTTCAGCTCAGGTCATGATCTTGTGGTTCCTGAGTTCAAGTCCCACATTGGCCTCTGTTGTCAGCCCACTGTTGTCAGCCCGGAGTCCACTTCAGATACTCTATCTCACTCTCTTTCTATCCCTCCACTCTCCTCTCTCTCAAAAATGAATAAACATTTAAAATAAATAAAGAAAGAGAGAAGGGGCCAACATGGCAGAGAAGTTGGGGGATCTGAACTTCCCACATCTCTCAAAAAAAGAAGGGCTGAAGCCAAAGGACTCTGAACCCCAAGAGTCTGGGAGGAAAAGAGACTGAATCTACCAGGGAGCCACTGGGAAAATGGGTCATAGGGCTACTTCAGGGAACAAATCAAAGCACACCTGGTGAAATGTCCAAAACATCACTACGAGTAGGGAAATAAATTAACCAAAGTCACAACAACAGAGAGCAAGTAACACTCTCCAAAAAACACCTCCTGAAAGGCCAGGCCCTAGACAGTGTCTGATCTGTCTTTAATATAGCAATGCCCACAGGTGCAGAGCACATTAACAAGCTTTTAAAACTCGTAAGGGACAGGAAACTAGCCAAAATGATGAAACGGAAGAATTCTCCTCAAAAGAAATTCCAGGAAGAAGTGACACCTAAAGAATTGACCAAAACAAATATAAGCAACATAACTGAAATAGAATTTAGAATAATAGTCATAAGATTAATCACTGGGCGTAAAGAAAGCAGAGAAGACAGCAGAGAATTTATTGCTGCAGAGATCACGAAACTAAAAACATAGTCATGATGAATTAAAAAATGCTATCAATGAGGTGCAAAATAAAATGGAGGCAGCCACAGCACGGATTGAAAAGGCAGAGGGGAGAATAGGTGAATTAGAAGATAAAATTATGGAAAAAGAGGAAGCTGAGAAAAAGAGATAAAATATCCAGGATTGCAAGGGGAGAAATAGAAAACTAACTGATTCAATCAAATGGAGCAATATCCATATCATAGGAATTCCAGAAGAAGAAGAGAGATAAAGGGGCTGAAGGTATGCTAGAACAAATCACAGCTAAAAACTTCCCCAATCTGGGGAGGAAACAGACATTGAAATCCAAAAGGCACAGAGAACTCCCTTCAGACGTAACTTGAATCAATCTGCACAACATATCATAGTGAAACTGGCAAAATATAAGGATAGAGAATTCTGAAAGCAGCTAGGGATAAATGGCCCTCAAAATACAAAGGCAGACACATAGGGTAGTAGCAGACCTAACTACTGAAACTTGGCAGGTCAAAAAGGAATGGCAGGAAATCTTCAATGTGATGAACAGAAAAAATATGAAGCCAAGAATTCTCTATCTAGCAAGACTGTCATTCAGAATATAAGAAGAGATCAAGGTTTTCACAAACAAAAACTGAAGAAATTCATCTCCACTAAAACAGCCCTACAAGAGATCCTAAGCGGGACTCTTTGAGTGAAATGTAGCAAGGACCACAAAGTACCAGAGACATCACTATAACCATGAAAACTACACATAACACAATGACCCTAAACCCATATCTTTCAATAATAACACTGAATGTAAATGGACTAAATGCTCCAATAAAAAGACATAGGATATCAGAATGGATAAAAAAAAAAAAACCAAGATCCATCTATTTGCTGTCTACAGTGACCCATTTTAGACCTGAGGACACCTCCCGATTGAAAGTGAGTGGGTGGAGAAATATCTATCATGGTACTGGAAGTCAAAAGAAAGCTGGAGTAGCCATACTTATATCAGACAGACTCGACTTTAAATTAAAGCTTGTAACAAAAGATGAAGAAGGGCATTATATAATAATTACAGGGTCTATCCATCAGGAAGAGCTAACAATTATAAATGTCTATGCACTTAAGTTGGAAACACCCAAATATATAAAACAATTAATCACAATCATAAACAATCTTATTGATCAGCATGTGGTAATTATAAGGGACTTTAACACTCCACTTATAGCAATGGACAGATCATCTAGACAGAAAATCAGTAAGGGAGCAATGGCCCTAAATGATATACTGGACCAGATGGATTTGACAGATATATTTAGAACTCTACATCCTAAAGCAGAAGAATATACTTTCTTCTTGAATGCACATGGAATTTTCTCCAAGATAGAGCACATACTGGATCACAAAACAGCCCTCAATAAATGTAAAAGAATTGAGATCATACCATGCACACTTTCAGATCACAATGCTATGAAACTTGAAATCAACCACAGAAAAAAGTCTGAAAAACCTCCAAAAGCATGGAGGTTAAAGAACATCCTATTAAAGAATGAATGGGCCAATCAGACATTAGAGAAGAAATTTAAAAATATATGGAAACAAATGAAAATGAAAATACAATAATCCAAACCCTTTGGGACGCATCAAAGGCAGTCCTAAGAGGAAAATACATTGCAATCCAGGCCTATCTCAAGAAACAAGAAAATTCCCAAATACAAAATCCAAAAGCACACCTAAAGGAACTAGAAGCAGAACAGTAAAGACATCCCAAATCCAGCAGAAGAGAAATAATAAACATCAGAACAGAAATAAACAATATAGAATCCAAAACAAACAGTTGAACAGATCAATTAAACCAAGAGTTGTTTTTTAAAAAATTAAACAAAATTGATAAACCTCTAGCCAAGCTTTTCAAAAAGAAAAGAGAGAGGACTCAGATAAAATCATGAATGAAAATGGTTTTATTACAACTAATCCCTCAGAAATACAAGCAATTATCAGGGAATATTATGAAAAATTATATGCCAACAAACTGGACAATCTGGAAGAAATGGACAAATTCCTAAACACCCACACACTACCAACACTCAAACGGAAACAAATAGAAAATTTTAACAGGCTCCTAACTGGTGAAAAAATTGAATTAGTTATCAAAATCTCCTAACAAATAAGAGTCCTGGACCAGATGGCCTCCCTGGGGAATTCTACCAGACACTTAAAGCAGAGTTAATACCTATCTTTCTCACCAACTGTTCCAAAAAATAGGAATAGAAGAAAAACTTCTGGACTCATTCTATGAAGCCAGAATTACTTTGATTCCTAAACCAGAGACCCAGCAAAAAAAGAGAACTACAGGCCAATTATCGCTGATAAATATGGATGCAAGAATTCTCAACAAGATACCAGCAAACTGAATTCAACAGCATATAAAAAGAATTATTCACCATGATCAAGTGGGATTCATTCCTGTCTGCGGGGCTGGTTCAATATTCACAAATTAATCAATGTGATACATCACATTAATAAAAGAAAAAATAAGAACCATATGATCCTATCAATAGACACAGAAAAAGCTTTTGACAAAATACAGCATCCTTTCTTAATAAAAACCCTCAAGAAAGTTGGGAAAGAAAGAACATACTTAAACATAGTTTTTGTTTGTTTGTCTTTTAAGATTTTATTTTAAGTAGTCTCTTCATTCAACATAGGGATTGAGTTTACAACCCCAAGAACAAGAGTTCTTTTTGCTTCAACACCAAAGCCAGCCAGCCATCCCAGCCTGCATAGTTAAAAAAATTTTTTTTCTTTCTTATTTATGTAATATGCTTTAAAAATCAATTTTCAGAGCATCTGGGTGGCTCAGTTGGGTAGGTGTCCAACTCTCCATCTCAGCTCAGGTCTTGATTTTTGGGTCATGAGTTCAATTAAAAAAATTAAAATTAAAAAAATAAAATTTCAAAATCTTGGCTTTGTTCCCACTAGCACGCGGACTTAACAATGTTTCTTAACCTCTCTGTGTTTCCAGTGCCTCTTCTATGAAATACGGCTAATCAAAGTGCTTTTCCCCAAGGGTAACACCGAGCAATAAATTAGTTATTGTGTGAAAAGTGCTTCCTGACTTGTTTTGTAAGAACTCAATCTCACAATTTTACTTGTGTTGTTGATAAAAAGAAATAAGGAACCAGTCTGATAATTGAGGACTCACAAGTCTCATTGAGTAACGCATTACTCAGAATAATCTGTTTAAGAGTCCGGATGTCTCCTACTGAGAAACAATATCTTGTGTGTTGGTTTGTTGTATATGCTCTAATCCAGGGGCTCTTAGCAGAGGGGCAATTTTGTCTGCGAGAGGACATTTAATTGTCTAGTGGGTGGAGGCCAGGGATGCTACCGAAAACCCTACATTGGACAGGACAGTCCCCTACGACAAAGTATGATATGGCCTCAAACATCAACAGTGTCATGGTCATGGAAAACCTATGACCAGCGTCTGGTGCTTTTTCTTCCAGAGACAGAAGAATAGTCACACCCAGGTTCCAAAAGGTAACCTGGAGAGGAACATTTTTCATGGTTAGACCTGTCAAGTCAAAATTCATTTAAATCAGGGGCACCTGGGTGGTTCAGTTGGTTGAGCGTCTGGCTTCTGCTCAGGTCATGATTTAGCAGTTAGTGGGTTTGAGTCCCACGTCGGGCTCTGTGCTGACAGCTAGCTCAGAGCCTGGAGCCTGTCTTCAGATTCTGTGTCTCCCCCTCTCTCTGACACTCCCCTGTTTGCACTGTCTCTCTCTCTCTCAAAAATAAAATATTTAAAAAATAATTTAAATCATTAAAATCATTTAAATGCCTCATTTCAAGATTACGAATCTACCAAAATCCTTTATTTGCCTTGATATACACAGAGAAAATAGATAAATCAAGATTTTTTTGGTTAAAAGATACATGTGTTCATAGATGCTCAAAGATTATGCTCATTAATTTAAGCACCGCTATCCATGGTGACCAACTATACTACAGGCTGATAGAGATTAAATGTTGGGGTCCGTAAGAGAAATAAGGCAACCTTGGATACCCAAACATTCCCAAAGGGCTTGTTTTACAGACAAATTTTAAGAATGTCTCTGGTTATTCAACATTGAATCAGATTTTTATTCTCAAACATTGTTCAGTGCCCAACTTTTAAAATGAGCTTCCTCTTAATGGCTTTAGTGTAGCATTTCCTCTTCCGTCGCCCGGCATCAACAGCTCTTTCCTCTCTCCTGCGGGTCCAGAATGTCCTTCGTAAGCATCTACTAATTAGGAATGCCTGCAGTCTCCAGGTGGCCCACTAGAATTTAATGGATTGGCAGTGGCTGAGAAAATGCCACTCTGAAAAAAATGCGGCCTATGCAGTGAAGAAGAGAAAACAGGAAATTTAACAGAGGCCCACTCTCAACATTTCTGCTTTCTCAGAAGGAAGATTTAAATGACTCTTTGGGTGAAGGACGGAAACAAGCCGTGGAACTGGGGGCGGGGGGAGAGGGATCATGGGATGGGAGGTGGACCAAAGTCACAGTGAGACCCACTCACCAGTCACACAAATGGGGCACAGTGTCGTCACGTATTCCCCTCCTTGAGTTGCTGTATGCATTTGTATTTTTGACTAATTTTCTTCTTCCATGTCCTTTCCCTTACCATTGTTTACAGGCTGTGTTTATGGTGTTCTATTTTTTCACATTACTGCCCAGGTAGCGGACTATACACACAGGACTTTGACATTCTAGAGGAAGAATGGAGTCAACATGGGAAGAAGGAAATACGTTGACTTGGGGCTGTGGAAGCTGTGAAACGTAAGCAATTATCTGTCATGATTTTAATTTTTCCAGCCAGCATCTAAACTTTCCTTCTGTGTTTGGGGTATCCACCCCAAGAGGCTAAAATGTTCCCAGCATCCCTTGCAGCAAGAACACAGAATGTCCCCCAGGCTCTCTCACTCGGGTGCTTTTGTGCCAGATTTGGGACAAGGACCTGTGATGCAAAAAAGGAGGCACTGCCCAGAATGAAATGTACTGAGGCCGGGACTTCAGGCAGAGCAAATCTAGTTTCTAGAATCAGCAGTGATTAACAGGGCCCTGGGGATACCTGTCCAGGCCCAGGAAAGACTGTGGGGTGTCCGCAAAGGACCAGTTCTGCAGAATGATTTTTGACCATTTTTCATGAGGCTGGTCAACTCTATGCCTGATTTCAGAAATTTTGTGAGGTATTTAGTACCTTTTAATACCTGTGTTTTCTGCTTACATTAGCCTGACTTTTTCCTCTACTGCTTACAACTATAATCATTGGATGATCATAAATGGAAAACTTGGTAAATAATAGGAATAGTACAATGAGTGGGTTTTTTTCTTCTTTCCACTTTTCTATTTCACTCCCCTAACAGACAAAGGGGGAAAAATGGGCTTTCTTTTTTGCTTCCTTGCCTGCTTTTTCTTTCAAAAGCCTGGCTCCGACTATAACCACAGGGAAGAGATTCCCGCCAAAGAATGGTCACAAAGATAAACCGTGGAAACTTCAAGGCACCAACCTCCACTCACTCTCCTACGGTGACCTCTTTTGTACCAAGATCCTTTGCCTTATAAAAGGATGACTCATCACAGAGAATCAGGAAAAGCACTTCAAACTGTCTGTCAGCAACTGCCTCTCTGGACCGCTCTCAAAGCCAGCCATCTGTCCCTGCCAGGGTCAGTTTTCCTAGCTTAAGCATTTAGAGCGCATTGAAAAGACATATTTGGTTTGCTTCCCTAGCTACCTTTATTCCCGGGGAAAATCTTTAGTATGTCCTTCTCTGTCAATCCTCTCAGGTTTTTTGTCCCACCTGAAACCCAGAGGGAAGCTGGTTAGGTTTGTAGAGACGTGCCATTCCTCAAATCATGAAAGTACCTGACTACTCCTTTCCAGTTGTAAAGGCTTCTGGTTTTCTATTTTCCTTTTGAAGAAATGAGACGCACCTCCCTTCCTTTTAGTGTATGGATTTTTCGGACTATCCCTGATTTAAAGTTCATTGGCATCTAAGAACACTTCTCAAAAACCTTTGGAATCAGTAACCAACAATGTCTGTCAATTCTTTAAGACAGTGAAAGCAAAACATTTTAGCATAACATTCAAAGACCATTAATGCTTAATTTTGAGAGACAGAGTGCAAGAGGGGCAGAGAGAGAGAGACACACACACAAAACCCAAGCAGGCTCCAGGCTCTAAGCTCTCAGCACAGAGCCCAACCCAGGGCTGGAATCTATGACCTGTGGGATCATGACCTGAGCCAAAGTCGGATGCTTAACCCACCAAGCCACCCAGGCGCCCCTCAAATACTATTTTTAACAAGCAGATTCAGTTTTAGCTCCCCATTTCTTCTAAGAACAGAAACTCCTGGAAGCACACCTATAAACCTTAAGTTAGTGATCTAGCACAATTACAATCAGTGAAATAACCACAATAGGCAAACTGTACATCCACGTGACGGGCAGCAGGGAAGTTTTCCCTGAAAAATGGACCTGGGAGCCGATATAGAAAACATAGGCAGCAGTTAATATGATGTATGTGGGGAGGGTGCCCTGGGGACGGGGGCAGGGAACAAGAACTTGATTTCTGGGAAAGAGAAGTATCTCTGTACAGCCCCGATTGTGGGAGGTATCCCAGAGCCCTGTGCTACCAGAGGAGCCTGGATAAATGGGTAAAATCAAAACTTATAGGCCATAGAAAATTTTAGTCTCTCATGATCAAAAAGAACACGATTATAGGTGCCTGGCTGCAGTGTGGGGAGGGTTGTTGAATACAGGAGTAGACGTGGGGCCAACCAGGCCAGAGGTGAGGCCATCCTGGGGAACTGACAGCAGGTTGGAGGAGAGCAAGACAGTGGGAATGGAGAAGAGGAAATGAATGTGAAATCTAGGAGGTGAAACTGACGTTGTTTAATTGTGCATGAACTTGAAGCTTGCCAGCAAATTCTCTGAGTTCTTGGTTCTTCTCTTGGATGCTGGGGCACACACACTGCCCCTCTCGTGACTGGACCTCATCTCCCTCTCCCTCTCAGTTCCTGCTCTTCCCTACCCACGCTCGGCACTTTTCTACCTCAGATCTTTGCCTGGGCTGCTCTCTTGACCAAGACCCTCTTCTCCAGATACCCACATGGCTCATTCCACATATCGTTCACAGTTCTGCCCAAAAATCGTATTCTCACTGACACAACCAAGATTTTCCTTCCCTTCACACAACTGATCTTCCTAATTTATTGTTTCCTATAGACAAATCATCTTTGAACACCCCTTAAAATTAATATATCTTTTCCTCATTATCGTGTTTATGATGTCTCTTCCCAGTAGGGTGTTAAGCATCATGAGGAAAGAGATTTTAGTCTGCTTCACTCACTGATCTATCACCAGCTCCTAGAAAATGCATAGGACACGTAAATGCACAATAAGTAGTTGATGAAGTAATAAATGAGTAAAGGAAGAAAGAATATCTTAATTATCACTGTTGTCCTGGCAATGAGGCTCACCAAATACCAAAGAAATCTTTCTGTACCTTCATGTCGCATCTGAATTTAGCTGAGTATGCTTGTTTCCATGTGGCGGATTTTTATACATATCGAAGCCAGGTGCCTATGTTTTCTGAACAAAAATGAAATAAACACAAGTTCTATAGCTTTTCCACTCTGCTAAATCCTTTAATCCACAGCTTGAGAAACATGGTAATAAAGAACATCCTACAAGGAGAATTAAGGTCAAAATGCAAGTCTGTTCATGAGTTAAGTCATCCAAACTATCACTTTAAATATGCATATGTGTAGATACCACATTTCAAAAACTACATCATCTTGCTTTTCATGGTCAAAAACAAGACACATTTGAAAGTTGTAGCCTCTGGAATCAAGAATATCAGTATTGATCAAATTACTCACCATTTGCCTGTAACTGATTATCTTGAACATTCTAACTTAATATGCTCAGTGGCTTGAGAATTAATACTAGCTAAATATTTTCTGTCACTGTACATTACTTTTTTATTTTTTAAAGCTTATTTATTTATTTTGAGAGAGAGAGCAAGTGTGACTGGGTGAGGGGCAGAGCAAGAATCCTGAGCAGGACTCATGCTGTCAGCACAGAGAGCCACAAGGGGCTTGAACCCACACAATGTGAGATCATGACCTGAGCTGAAGTCAGAACTTACCTGACTGAGCCACCCAGGTGACCTTACATTACTTTTTTTAAATGAGAATTAACTTTATGTTTTTTTTAATTTTTTTTTTTGAGAGAGAGAGAGAGACAGAGTGCGAGCAAGGGAGGGGCAGAGAGAGAGGGGAAACAAAATCTGAAGCAGTCTCCAGGCTCTGAGCTGTCAGCACAGAGCCTGAGGTGGGGCTCAAACACACAAACAGCGAGATCATGACCTGAGCTGAAGTCGGAAGCTCAACCTACTGAGCTGCCCAGGTGCCCTGAGATTTAACTTTTGTACAATAAAATGTATAGATTTGAGTGTTAGTGCTGTGAGTTTTGACGTATATACCCATCTACTCTCCACCCAAACAAGATATAGAACATTTCTAGAAACTCCCTTCGTGCCTCGTGCCCCTTTGTAGCCAATGCACTTCCACAAAGGCAGCCAATTCCTGATCTTCATCACCACAGGAATTAGTCTTCCTATTCCTGCAGTTCATTAAAGTGGAACCTTGCATATCTAATGTTTTGGGTCTCACTTTTTGCACTCATCACCTAACATATATGCTTATTTTTTAAAAAAATGTTTCTTTTCTGTCCCTTCTCAATACAGCAGGGATTCGTATTTGTTCAATGATATATTCCTGGTGCCTAGAGCAGGGCCTTGCACGTGGAAAGTGTACAAAAGCCTAAGGATATGCGGTTTGGTTAGGGTGCATGTGGCTGTAAAGGGGTAGCTTAAGGGGAGCTTTGCAGTGGGTGAGCAGTTCTGTATCCTGACTGTGGTGTTTACACAAATCTACACATGTGATACAAGGGCATAGAACTACACACACACACACACACACACACACACACACACAGGAGGGCCTATAAAACTGATGAAATCTGAGCAAGCTCCGTGGCTTGTACCAATGTCTGTTTCCTGACCATGACATTGCACTCTACTTATGCAAGATGTCACCGTTCAGGAAAACTAGGTGAAGGGTACACAAGAATCCCCTGTTCTTTTTTTTTTTTCCAACTCCCTGTTGATCTGTCACTATTTCAAACTAAAAAGTTTTTTTAATTGTTGAATGATTTAATTAATTGATTTAGCACACTATGCAGCCATTTCTAAAAATAGGGACTCTACAAGGAAGGAAATACTTAATAATGTTAAGAGCAGCTTCCTTTGGATCTTGTGTTGATGGCAGATTTATTTTTGTCTATCTAAATGTTTAATTCCTCATGGGAAAAAAATGTAACTTTACACTTTCGTTTTTGTTTTTGCATTTGTTTGTTTAGATTGTTTTTGTTTTTGTTTTTTGTCCTTTAGGTATTCTTTGAGTCCTTGCCAAAGAAAGAGGCTTTCAAATAATTCTTGAAGTGTAAAGAGATCAACCCTGCCTCACTCCCAGTCCCCTAAGCCCAGCCCCAGTTTGGCCCTACGGTAAGAACAACTCCTGGGAACATAGTGAGCCGCGTGAAGAGCCAGCGAGGCTGCTTTGGGCTGAATATACCAATGGTCTCTCTCTAGCCAGTCTTTGAAAACCGCTTGATGCCTTCAGCCACTGGGTCTATTTGTCTTGCTTGGCGTTGGACAAGCTCCTTGGAAAGAACAGATGTGGTTTGTCGTTTTTAGGTAGTTTGCCTAAAGGAAATATTTTCTCCCTGCCCCTCCCAACTGAAACAGAAAGAGAAGTTTTGTGGGCATGTGAGGGCACTGTGCTCCTAATGCCACAGGAAAGCCATGCCCGTGACTCATTCTTTCCATTCCTAGAAGGCAGCTCAGCCTTACAAATTGCACTTATTAATTTTATTATTTTGGTGGGGGAGGGGGTGTTCTTTTTGCTAATTTCTAAAAACTTAACTCCAAGTTAGTTAACATAGAGTGTAATAATAATTTCAGGAATAGAATTCAGTGATTCATCACTTACATATAACATACAGGGCTCTTATTTATTTTAATGCAAAACAACCTCCTTCCGTCCCCTTCCTGCTCCTCTACCCGACAGCCCCTTGGCAATGATTTTCAGGCTTTGGGAACCAGCAGCCTCCGATTGTGCAAAATGTGGCTGATAACACTTTAGTGAGAAAGCTGGGTCCGAACCAACAGCTAAGAATTTGATCCTTTAAAAGGAAAAAAAAAAAAGGGGCACATTTATCAAGACTAGAGAATTTTTCAGTGGTTTTGTCATTTCTTTTTATCTGGCTCTGTGAAATGCCCGAGCCTGGGAACCCCACAAGCTGGATCTATAAACTTTTTGAACCAGGGAAGCCTCCACCGCAAAGCTCCAGCCCCCAGGCCTCTAGGGGAGCCCAGAAGGAAGGAAGGAGGCTTCTCCTTTTCAGTCTCTTTTCCTAGCTGTTATCTTATCACTCTCTGAGATAACCTCCTTTCAAGCATGTTTTGAGCTGAAATAGCACAGACGAAGGAGTTCTGACCTCTAGAATTTCTGGAATATGCCAGTTCCAGATGAGAGGGTGAGAGGACATTTTCTTGGGCGCCATGCTACGCAGGGCGTGCGGCTGGCATGGTGGATCTTCACAAACACGTGAGGCTTAGGAAAGTATGTCTAGGAGCTAAAGACTCTGTGAGCCCAAAGGGGGCCAAAGTTTCCTTGGGGAGTATCTGTTTCCCTTTTACTCCACTTGTATTACTCTTGTGCCTAATTTCTCATCTCAAAATTTCTTGGTCCTGACATATTCCTTTTGTCTTTAGCTGTGCGGAAAAGGAACCGTCTCTCTTCATTGCCATGACATGCAAGTGAGGTGCAGGGAAGAACAAGGGTTACTGAGCGTCACATAAGGACTTGACCACAGAGCACAGGCCCACCGCCCTGGGTTCTCCACCTTCCATCTGCTCTTTCTATGGCACGACCCCTGGAACTGAGCACCCTCGCCCACCTGTTTCACATGTTGGGGGCACAGGCGAGGGTCATCCACCAGCTGGCGCTCACACACTTGGCACCCAGGCTTGGGTGCAGGCTCGATTCATGATGGCAGATGCGGATACAGCCCTTCCTCTCCCACCTAGTTTCACCATCCCCCACTCCTTACCCTCCCATCAAAATAAGGTTAAGAGAGGGGTGCCTGAGTGGTTCAGTTGGTTAAACATCTGACTGTTGATTTTGGCTCAGGTCATGATCTCACAGTTCATGGGTTTGAGCCCCACATCGGGTTCTGCACTGACAGCACAGAGCCTGCTTGGGATTTTGTCTCTTCCCCTCTCTCTGCCCCTTCCCCTCTCATGCACCAGTACTCTCTCTCTCTCTCAAAATAAATAAAATATTTTTTTAAAGCTAAGAGAAATGATCAAAGGAAAAAGGCTGATATAATACAAGAATGGTGCCAATACAGAGAAAGCCAGGTCAGTGGCCTTACGTATACCATCTGGGAAAAGTGAGTTCATGGGGTTCTAAGGTGAATGCACTAAAATAAAATAGCACCAGAGGACTGTCTTACAGGGGAGCTACCTGAGAGATTTTTGCTAAAGAAACTGCTTGGCAGACATCACCTCAATCAAGTAATGAGCATGAACATCATTTGTAATGGGGCGACTTGAAATCATGTGACATCCGATAGCATGAAGTACCCAGCATCACCTCTGTGATACTCTGGCCAAAATGCATAACCTAAAACTAATGACAAGGAAAGCACAAGAGAAATTCAAACTGAGGATATGCAAAGTAAGTGGCTGGAGTCATCAAACCTGCCAAGGTCATAAGGTGAAGGAAAGACTGAAGAAGACTAAAACAATGGCAATTAAATAGAACACGTGTGACTCTTTAGAGTGGGCACTGTCAGATCCTTCGGGGGATCCCCGGGTCTTCAAAGGTCAGGGAGGGTGTGCGATCCATGATGAGTCAAGCAAGACTGACTCAAATGTCCAACATGTTTTGATCAAAATCACCCAATTAGCCATTAAGATACATTGTTTAACTTCAACATGGAAGTGAAGTCCTCCAGGAGAGTGAAGTGTGCGATCTCATGCCCATGGAGTTTTCATAAATATGAAAGTTGAGGCCTTCTTTCCACCTCACGCCCCGCCCCTAGCCAAGGTGAGGTTTGCTGCCTCACGGCTCTCTGCCTTCAGAAGAGAAAAGCCCCATCAGTTCAACCTGTCAGCCTGTGGTCCCTCCTCTGAGCCACGAGCCAGGGTCCAGCATGTTCCGTCCGGAGTCTCCTAATTCTCCCTGATGCTGCCTTCCCCATCCGCCACTTCAGCCACACGCTAGCAAACAGCTCCAGGCGGTTCCCCGGCTGCGTATGCAAGAAGAGCCAGGAGTCAGTCAAGCTTGACCCTGTGCTTGGCCGAACCAGCCCCATATTTCCAAGGTCTTTATTATTGCCTCACAGAAAACTTTTTGTAGTCTCATTGCATAATTAGAACTTTTTGCTCCTTCTCTGATAGTCAGAAATCTGGCATGCACTTTCTTAGCCTTCTCTATCTCTCCAAAGACTCGAGGACCAGCACCCACTAGTGCACTGACTGACTGTTTTCACAGCTTCCAATTCACACATCACCTTTGAGAGCCTGTTTGGAGGTTCTAGGATTGGAGTGCAGCTACTTGCATACCCTTGACCGAAGAACGGTCCTCCTCCATTGGGGAAGGTCGTCCTCTTCAACCGAGCGCAGCTTTGGGAGGGCCACACGTGCAGCGTTGAGGGAGGAAGGGGACACCCACCTAGCCAGCCGGAGCAGCCGAATCAACCCTGGCGATGAATGGGGTGACAGATGTCACAGCCAGAACGCCCTCACATCCCACACATCACCTTTGGATTCCACCTGCCATAAGTCCTGTGTCTCCCCGCCTCCGAGTGGATCGGTCCCATAGTTTAAGCTCCTCCTTATTTCGGCTCTGCCTTTTCTACACCCTATGAATACCTGCGACTTTCCGGACTTAGTGGAAAGACATGGAAGTGATCCCACATGCATGCGTGGCTTGTCCTGTTTCCCAGCAGAGCCCCAAAGCCTGGGATCCTGGAAATGAAACCAGCAAATCCTATTCTGTTTGGATTTATCATATTACCTATCAATCTAATATCGTCCTCCAAAAATAATCTATTCCCCCCCCCAGATATGTTAATTGATATGGACTTGTTCTCAGCAGCACACATCTCCCACCAGGCTATGAGCTAGTTGGCATCTTCCACAACACAGAGTAACCCTGACTCTGTGACTGAACCACCAGTTTTAAAGTACAGACTTTATCTTTAGAAATGAGACCACGGGGCGCCTGGGTGGCTCAGTCAGTTAAGCATCTGACTTCGGCTTAGGTCATGATCTCACGGTCCGTGGGTTCAAGCCCCGCTTTGGGCTCTGTGCTGACAGCTCGGAGCCTGAAGCCTGCTTTGGATCCTGTGTCTCCCTCTCTCTCTACCCCTCCCTGACTTATGTTCTCTCTCTCTCTCTCTCTCAAAAATACACATTAAAAAAAACTTTTAAAGAAATGAGACCACATTTTCCCCCTCTTTTCCTCTCAGAACACATTTTAGGTACCATTGCCACTTTCTCAGGGTTTACTTCAGCTTCTTGAAACTACTGTTCTAACAGTTTAGCAGCCATGGTTAAGCAATGCCTTTGGCTCGGCTCTATGACCTGATGACACTGAAGCCCCGGAGGGCAGCACGCAGCATCAGGGCAGGCTTCGTGCTGGCCAATCCCACACACACTCAGAATCCCAGAACTTGTCTCACCGCAAGTGTATGTGATAGATTCTAAACCGTGCAGAAAGTTTGGAGCAACTTCTTTTTTATATTCAACTTGTTTCCAAACTCTGTCCGTGAGCACAGGGCTTTAGTCCTACATTCCAAGGTCTATCCTAAGCATGTGTCTGCAATCAGCAGCAACCTTTCTTCCTGGGTCTTCTTCCTCTTCTCTGCAGCCCTTTGGTCCCCCCCCCACCATCCCCCGCTGCCCACCGCAAGTCCTCTGTGCCTAGTCTAGCCATTTTTCTTGCTCCATTCAGCTTCCCTACTTATTCCGAGGCTGAGTTAGGAAGCGGTAATGAGATGGAAAAGGAAAGGTGGTGAGATCCTTACCAGACTGGCCTCTGCAAGGATTGTCTAGAAGATACACGGACTTATCAACTGCAGGGACTATGTTTAAGCTGGCAAATCTTCCTAAACTCCCCACACCCTGGCTTATATTTCGAAAATATGCTCCTCTTTCATTGTGGGCTCTATATGGATCAGGCTCCAGGAAAAAAAGAAAGGAGAGAAAAACCCTATTCTTTCATACATGCTTTAATCTGTACCAAAAAGGATGTCAGTCAACATGTGCAGGGCCTCCATAATGTTTGGCAAAGAAGATACTGAGAACATCAGAAGTTCAGATGGGTACATTCATTTCCAGGGACTGGAAGTATAAATGTATACAACATTTCTACAGGATAATTTGTCACTATGTATCAAAAGCAATCTAATTGCTTGCTTCAATTCTCCTTCTAAGAATCCACCTTAAAATTAGAAATGCAGATCAAGAGGTAAATAAAACATGGGTGCCTGGGTGGCTCTGTTGGATGAGCATCCGACTTCAGCTCAGCTCATGTTCTCATGGTTCATGAGTTTGAGCCCCACATTGAGCTCTGTGCTGACAGCTCAGAACCTGAAGTCTGCCTTGGATTCTGTGTCCCTTCTCTCTGCCTCTTCCCTGCTTGTGTTCTGTCTCTGTCTCTCTCTCAGGATAAACATTAAAAAAAAAAAGAGGTGAGTAAAACAGATATTTTTAACACAATTATTGTGACGACCACAATTCTGGAACAATAGAATTTCCAAAATGAAAAAATGATCAAATATAATTTCAGTAAATGAGTTGAGCTATTGTTACATAGCCATTAAAAAACTATGTTTAAATGTACGTATGTATGGTAAGATGCTCATGATGTAACTCATGGGAAAAGAATACAACATGGAAGTGTATACAATACACAAAATAATCCCAATTTTATAAATACCTAAATACATGCACACACATAGATAGATACTATATAGATACAGATATATAATAATTGACCAGAATGTTAACTAGGGTTATGTCTAATTTTGGGATTACATACAGGTGATATTTTTTCTATAGTTTTTGGTATTTCTTCATTTTATTTTTTAAAATTTATTTATTTTTGAGAGAGAGAGATAGGGCACACACAAGCGGGGTAGGGGCAAAGAGAGAGAGACAGAGAGAATCCCACGCAGGCTCCTCACTGTCAGCACAGAGCCCAACCAGGGGCTCAAACTCATGAACGGTGAGATCATGATCTGAGCTAAAATCAGGAGTCAGCCGCTTAACCAACTGGGCCACCCAGGAACCCCTCCTCATTTTAAAAAATATTTATTTTAGAGAGACAGAGAGAACATGTTCATGAGAGTGGGGGAGAAGGGCAGACAGAGAGAGAGAATCTTAAGCAGGCTCTGAGGTCACTGCCTTAGTAGGGAGCCTGACGTGGGACTTGATTCCACAACCCTGGGATCATGACCTGAGCTGAAAACAAGCGTTGAACACTCAACTGACTGGGCCACCCAGGCGCTCTCTACATTTTCTATAATAAACACACAGAAGTTTTATAATCATAAAAAATGTTATTTTAACATAAATATGTGAAAATATTGGCAAAGGTTCATCCATGCCTCCTAGATCTTATAAAGTTAACATAGCTATGGTACAAGACCTGGCAAAGTCAGTATAAGAAAAAAAAATCCACAGATCAATGTGTCCCGAAGTTGGTATTCCACAGAGTGACCCATATATTTTAATAAATATCACAGGAAAAAAAAGTTTCACTTTAAAGTAAATATAAAAAGTGTTGCATGAAATCAATTTAAGGAGTATTATTTACCGCAGGATTGCTCAGAGCCTCCAATATGCTGATATGACTTTGCATTTGCAAAAACATGTGTAAACATGGCATTTCTCAAAGTTATTTGAGTAGTTCACTTACCAGTATGTTCCTGACCATGGTTCCACAGAAAAATCTAAGACTGCTGATTAGGTGAAGTTCATTTTTTAAAAAAAGATAAAAACTCCTAAAAAAAGAAGGATTACTAATTTTAACACCTTAATGAAAACATAATTTATCATAGTTAAATGCATACATTCTATGAATGCAAGAAGTTGAAATGTGAAAGTCTACTGGGTCAATTCAAAAAAAGAAGAAATTTAGTAAGATGGTTTGTTTATTCCAGATTATATATATTTTGGCACACTAGAAATAAACATATATTTCCTTAACATGAAAAGTATTATCTCTCTACTTTAAATCAACAGCTAACATCTCGCTTAATATGTTTTTTTTTTTTTCAAAACAAAAAGATCAGTAGTATCAATGGCCAGTTGGAAAATGTAGTGAACAAATGATATTTTAGGTGAACAAAATGAACAGGCTATCAACAGGATTTCCATCAGTGTCTAAAGTCAAGACCTCACATAATCACAGTGGTTACATACCTGGCCTTTTGCTTGACCTCTTCGGCCCTGCTGCACTTGCCATCAATAGTCATCAGTCCTGTTGGGGGTCTGAACCATTTGTTACGGATCTTTTTCAGTGGTCCAATGGTATCCAGCTGAGTGGGGATGTTTATTTTTCTATCCACAAGCACATAAAACAGAGGTGGTCGGTTTTTGTTTGTTTTGGGCAGTAGTAGCAGAGGGTGAGGACAGACCCCAGTACTTTCTAGATAGAGATAGATGGCTACAAGCATCGCCTGGTCATCGCTAGACCTCCCCTGGGCTTGCAGGTCAGACGGAGGCCCTAGTGGGTTAGGGGCAGAACTGACGGTTAGCTCAAGGGGTGTGGGTGGGTTGAGAAAAGGGGCTTTCCTCACACCCAACAGTTAATTGGAGTCTCTTGCCTTTCAGAACGCATGAGCCTCAGTCAGCTTCCAGCCTCTCTGGGACGTCCAGCCTAGCACCCAGGCCCTGGGAAAAAATGAAAATAGCAATGAGGGCATGACATCTGGCTGGGGGGAGAGGGGGAGGCTTCTGCTGCCCCTGGCTCTGTTGGGGCCGCCCCCTAGTGTCTTCAGGAAATGGGAACTTCCTCCAAGAAAGGCCAACCTAAATCCAACCTACCCAAGGGTTTTATACACCTGAAATCCAGGCTCCGGATCTGAGGGAATGGGGCCCTAGAAGGAGGCTGGCTGAAGGAAATGGGTGGCCTTGGAGGCTCCCTTGCCATCCAGGCTCTCTTAATTTCATCACTGAGAAACATCTGTAAGCCAAGAAGTGTCCATGAGTGCCCCTACGAGTGTCCAGACCTCTGTCAGATCTGTAAAGACATATTTCTAGATCCTTTCAAATAGATTATTTTTCTTCTTTTAGAAGGATGTTAATGTATTTGTTTTTGTTTCTCCAAACCACCCTATTTGAATTTCCTACGTGGGATTTAAAGAGAGACAGACAGAGAGAGACAGAGACCACAGATTCAGGGTGGGGAGGCTATATATTTCAGTGACCAGGAGGAAAAAAAAGGCCTATGCGTTTTTTCAAATTAATATAAAAACTGAACATTTGAGAATTCTATAAAGGGAAATCGGTAAAATCATTCCAAGAACATGTTGGTTAGCCTAAATGCTAATTGACGTTAGAAGGCAGACACGGAAATTTCCATGTAAAGAGAAGGAGGCTAGACCACAAAATTCCCTTCCATCAATATCTAATGAAATTAAATTTAAAAGTTGTAAGATCATAAAAAATATATTTCTTAGTATAAAGCAAAGAAAGAATGGGGACAATCTCATTCCATGACACCTAAACATGAATATAATTTAATAAACGCGTGACATTTACTGAGCCCTTCTATGTATGAGGCTCTCTTCAAACTATGTCTTATGTAAGAATGGATATTTGAAGCCAGGATGTCTGGTTCCAAATCCTCTGCAAATAATAATAATAATAATAATAATAATAATAAAAATAAAATAAGATTCTGGTTCATCTTAGAATGATATTTAACCACTTTCCCCTACTCACTCTGCTGAAAGCTCATCCATAGCCTGAGAAAAGGTACTGAAGGTGAGCTGACAAAATGCTAAGAATTCTTGCTGTTGTTAGCCAGTTCTGAGATAGTGGACAGGTGAGGTGGGTAGTTTTGGAAAAAAAGAAGAAAATCCTTCAAGGTAGAAACACCTCTCTACATCCAACATAGTCTTCACAGAGACTGAAGAAACCTACGGCACAAGCAGATTCCTAGGGTTCAAAAATGCAGCACCCCAAGAAGATATATCCAGTCAAATGCAGGAAACGTTGACTCAAAACATTTTGCATTATTCAGATACCCTTGCTGTGAAGACACATTTAACTGAGCGACTCTTTGGCTTCTTAGTTGAATTCAAGTTCAGTTAAAAGTGACACTGCTGTGTACCAACGATGCCTGGGTGGCTTCGTTGGTTAAGGGTCGGACTCTTGATATCGGCTCAGGTTCATGAGTTTGAGCCCTGCCTCGGGCTCCATGCTGACAGTGCGGAGCCCGTTGATTCTTTCTCCCTCATTCTCTCTCTGCTCCCTCCATGCTCTCTCTCTCTCGCGCGCGCGCTCTCTCTCTCAAGTTAAAATAAATTAACAACAACAAAAAAAGTGACACTGCTGTGGATTGAATGTTTGTGACCCCCAGAATTCATATGTTGCAATCCCAACCTAACCTCCTGTTGATAATATTTGCAGGGAGAGCCTTGTGGAGGGAACAGGTCACGAGGGTGGGCTTCTCATGAAGGGGATTAGTGCCCTTGAAGAGGGATGAAGAAATCCAAGTTCTCTCTGTTTGCCATGTGAGGACATGGTGAGAAGGTACCAGCTATGAAGCAAAAGAGGCCGTGCTAGGTCCCAATTCTGTTGGCAACTTGATCTTGCAATTCCTACCCTCCAGCAGATTGTGAGGAAAGTATTTGTTTTTCAAGTCATCCAGCTACGATACTTTCGTTTATAGCAGCCCAAAGTAACTGGGTCAAGTTAAATACTTTTTAATGTGTATTTTTGAGAGACAGAGACAGAGTGTGAGTGGGCAACGGGTAGAGAAAGAGGGAGACACAGAATCCAAAGCAGGCTCCAGGGTCTGAGCTGTCAGTACAGAGTCTGACATGGACGAAGCTCATGACCTAAGCCGAAGTCGGACACTTAACCAACTGAGCCATCCACGTGCCCCTAAATACCTTTTAAATTAAAAATAGCACGTGCAGTATAATCCTCTTTTTTCTTTTATTTCCATCTATTGATGAGCTGTATTGCTTTCATAAAAATAAGGAAGTTGTTGTCCTAAAAACAGAAGATAGTACTTAACTATTCTGTAAAAAGAAAAATCAGGCGCCTGAGTGGCTCCAGTTGGTTAAGCCTCGGACTCTAGATTTCAGCTCAAGTCATGATCTCACGTTTGTGAGACTGAACCCTGTGTCAGGCTCTGCTCTTGACACTGAGGAGCCTGCTTGGGATTCTCTCTCTCCCTCTTTCTCTGCCCCTCCCCCACTTGTGCTCCTGTGTGCACACTCTCTCCCAAAATAAATAAGTAAACTTAAAAATAATAATAATTTTCCCGCTTAACCTGTCTTCCCTCAGTTTCCCCCCATCCTTCCTCTGTTCCTATTGTGATGATATTTATTTCTCAGTGAAGTTCCTAAGACTCTGAACAAACTTGATTTCTAAACACAAAATGTTCCAAGCATCAGTTTTAAAAATGTTCTTCTTTGCACTTGTGTTTATAATAATTCTGTTTCAAAAACTGTTCTTGGTCCCTATGAAAACCCATGGGGAGGGACATATGAGGACTCAAGGAAGAAAATGGAGAGGAAAGGAATCAACCATAAGGGCCCCCAGCAGCCAATTTATTTTCCTGGAGGCTTTCATCACAGACTACAGTGAAGAGTTAAACTCAGTGTACTTAAGTGTCCCCCTGCCGCCCTAGAATTCCCTTTGTTACGCAAAGTAGAGCTTTTAGGGGTGTTGGGGAGAAAAAAACGGCTTGGGGAAACCCTCAGGGAGTGAGGGTCGGCCCCAGTTCACCCTCCTGCTCTATAAATAAAGAAAAGCCCCAGGGAGTGTCAGTATTGACCACCAGCAAAGCCCCATGGAGACTGCAAGCCGCTGAAACAGCAGCAAATTCCAAACGAATGACCCGGGGACAGAGGGGTGGAGGGGTGTGGGGTGGAGGGGGACCTGCATTGGTCCGGGCTCTCCGGAGAAACAGAACCAACTGGACACAGATCCGTATGTCCGTGTGCCTCGGTATCTCGCACACTGATTTCTCAGGAGGAGTTGACTTGGATGATTGTGGAGGTGAGCAAGTCTCAACTCTGCAGTCGGCAACATGGGAACGGAGAACTGGCCGCAGAATTCCGGGCTGGAGAAAGGCAGGAAAATCAGTTCAAAGGCAGGAAGAATTCTCTTGCTCGGGAGAGGGCCAGCCTTTCTGCCCCCGGTACCACCCCGGCCCCCACCCCACTCACTGGAAATCTGCCAGCCGCCTGCTCTCCCTCGCCTCCCTCAGAACTGCCCCACCAGGCCTGGCCACAGAGTAGGGGGCACCCATGGGGGTTCCGTTCTCAGGGCTTTCTAGAAATGAGCGCCCGGCTTCCCAGACACAGAGTGGTAGCTTCTGACTAGAAAGTGCTCTGAGGGAGAAAGGCAAAGCCAATGTCTGGACGTATTTGTGCAGCTGGGTAGGGTGTCTGGGGGGTGGGGGTTGTGTGGAGGCGGATGAAGTGTTCTTGAAAGACACAACTTCCTTGGCGTGAAGTTTTCTTTCTCATTCTCTCTGCCAAGGCAGCTGCGATACTCTCTTGCCTATTCCCCCTCCTCTCAGAAGCCGAGGGGCGGCAGGACGCTTGCCTGGCTGCCCCACTCTCTCCCCAGACTCGCTCCCAAACCCCACTTTGGCAACTGGCCGCAGACTTTGAGAGCGAAAACATCTCATCCAACCTCCTGTATCGGAAAAAGGAATAGCGAATGCAGACAGCAGAAAGGGTTAGCGAAGGTGGAGAGGGAGCATGACCTTGACATTTCAATACCCACTGGGGCTGTGCTTTCAGTACAAAATCCCCCTGGCGGAGATCGCTGGGCCAGCTCTCTAAGTTTTGCTCCTGGTTGGTGGGTGTGTGTTTGTGTGTTTCGGGGCTGGGAGGAGACTGGGCCAGTGCAGCCTGCAAACCTCCTCCACCCAAGACTGCGAGGACCTCAGCCAGCAAATTCCCGGCCAATGGGGGGCCCGGCTGTTCCTCTCAGCTTCTCTCCTCCCACAGCTGCCTCCTGGCCCCCCAGCCCCTCGGCCCTCCTCCTCTGACGTCACCGACATGCTCTTTGAGGACCCGCTTTGGGCCTGGGAAGGAAAGTCTGGCCTAGGTGAGGGTCTGGAGAGAAGCTGAGAAAGATCTGGAACTAGTATTGACTAGTACTGACAGCCGGCAGTTAAGAACTCCGGGGGCGCCTGGGCGGCTCAGTGGATTAAACCTCTGACTTGGGCTCAGGTCGTCATCTCCCGGTTGGTGAGTTCCAACCCCACGTGGGGCTCTGTGCTGACAGGTCTGTGCTGACAGCCTGGAGCCTGGAGCCTGCTTCAGATTCTGTGTCTCCCTCTCTCTCTGCCCCTCCCCAGCTCACACACACACACACACACACTCACTCTCTAAAATGAATAAACATTTAAAATAATAATTAAAAAAAGAATGCTGTCTTGCACGTTACCGCATGTGTTTCAACAACCCTGAAAGGCACCAACATTAAGTGGCAGTGAGAGCACACAGCCAAGTGTCCTGTGGATAAGGTGTTCTACCCCCTACACTTTCTATCTGTAAAGAGGGGAAATTATCTGGGGGACAGGGGCGAACTAACGCAGAAGACAGAAAGTGAAAAGAAAGAGAAATACGTAAGCACAAAAAGGGAGATGGGATTTAGACCTGACAAGTGGCCTGCTGGATCCGGGGCGGAAAAGGAACTGGCGGGTCAAATTCGCTCAGAAATAAGTGAAAGAGGAGCAGAGAAATGTGCGGACAGACGCAGAGGTCCAGGTGGTGCTATGGTTGGCTTTGGAGATGGCGCCCAAAAGCCAACGATTTGGGGCAGCCTCCCGGAGCTGAAAAAGTCAAGGAAACGGATTCTCCCCCTAAAGTCTCCAGAAAACACACCCCAGCGACACCTTGATCTTAGCCAGTGGGCTCCTGACCTACAGAAGTATAAGATAATAAATGTACTGTTTCAAGTCACCAAATTTGTGGCCATTTCTTATTGCAGCCTCAGAAAGCGAATACGCTCCCCAGCTGGTAAACTGGTAAGTGGCCCCGGGCACAAGAGTCTAGGTTTTTAATAGCCATACCTTTCTTTCTCTCTCTCATGCCCAATATCTGTCACCTATTTGTTGGTTAGTAAAATTGTTGACTCCTTCGCGGTTTATTTGATTTACAAAAGAAAACATGGGCTATTTTAAAATAATTCAGTGGTTATGAAGATGAGTAATCAATGCCAACTTCTTCACTCTTATCCCTGTCCTCTATATAAGCAATGCAAGACTGTTTTCTTCTCATAAGGGTGTAATCATATGCTCCGTTCTAATGCAACTTGATGCTTTTAATTTTAAAAAAATGTATCTAGGACCCTTAGATTTAATTTCTCCTTAGAAAGAATCGTGCGTTATTTACGTAAAAATATATTATTATATATCCCCTGCTCACCTGTTCATAAATAGTCTCAAATTTATTTTTCAACGAATTGCCCTAACGCACTCCCTGTAAGGGTGCTGGGGTCTCCACCCGGGGTTTGAGGCCGCATCTTCCTGCAGAAATTGATACAAAGAGGCCTCTGCGGTCCAGGGACTGCGGGCCAGGCTCCGCCCCAGCGCTGCGGCCACCAATCAGCTCCCGGGACGCCTCCACTCCCCCGCGCCCCCACCCCACTCCTGCTGCCTGCGACTTTCCACGTCCCCAGCCTCACCGGCCGCCCAGTCCCCCGTCTCACCTGAAAAGCGCCTTCCTTTAGGGAACTGACGCTGCCCCCTCCAAGCAGGTCCTCTCTGCCCCGAACCCGCGCTGCAGGGAAGAGCGGGGCAAACGGTGAGTGGGGGTCAGCGATGGATTCCGGAGCCAACGAGGCCTGGTAGTGACACAGGCCACTGCCCGAAGTGCGGTGGCCTCGGAGGGGGGACCGGGAGACAGAGGGGATGCCCGGGGAGACTGTGCTGGTGTGGGGTAGGGAAGGACGGGGACCGGTGTGGGCCTCTGCAGGGCCCCACGGGGAGGGTGGCAGACGCGTTTGAATAGAGGATTTCTTGTTGTTTACCTCTGTGATCCTTCCCTGCTGTCTCCCTGCAGCTCGGTCTCTTTCCTTCTTGCCGCATTGTTTTTCCCCCTTGCTTGTCAGGAGGCAATGACCTTCCCCCTTCCTCATTTTCTTTCGCTCTCGTGTGTGTGTGTGTGTGTGTGTGTGTGTGTGTGTGTGTGTGTGTGCGCGCGCGCGCGTGCGTGTGTGTGCGCGCGCGCGCACTCCTCTGCAAGGAACCACGGAGATACGAGGCTAAAGGTGATGTTGCCTCATCTCTTGGGGCCTTGCTCTTGAATTATTTGGGCGTTGCTTGCCTTTACAGGACCACTCCCACCCCACCGCAAGCCACCCGAAACAAAAGGTCACCTTCCTTACCTACTCCAGTGTTCTAGGCACCCAAAGGCTCTCAGCGTGTCGGCGCTGTGGGAGGGAGGGGCGGGGTGCCGGAGGGGTGCTGGTGAGAATAGATGTGGAGAAACAGGCAGAACATTTGGTCTGGAATGCTTTTGGCCTGAGCAGTAAGCGCTGGATTATAAACAATTCCCAGGCAAACAGCCAGAGCTGGCCGATGAGTTGGGTCAACCTGCAATGGACGGTGAAGGCCTTACCTATGGAAGGAAAGGATTTATGAATCACATAATCATGAAACTTCTCCTAAGAAGTGGAAGTCAAATTGGACATAAAGGACCAATGTATCTTCTAGCCCACCATCCATCCAATCATCCATCCATCTATCCTTTCCTATTCCATTCATATTCAATGCCTTGCTTTCTTTTTTGCTTTGGTTTGATATTTTAAAATTATTAAGACATGTAAAACATCTAAGAATAGTCTAAAGAATAATGAATAGAATGCCTGCACCATCGCTTATATCGAAAAAATAAGATATTGCAGTACCTTAGAAGCCCCCTTCTCCCTTCCTTTAGAGGTGACATCTCTCCTGATTTTTGTATTAATCATTTCCTTGCTTCTCGTTATAATTTTGTGATTTGCACGTGCATTCCAGAAACACATATATGTACATGTTTGCTTTCCCTATTTTTATTTTCCTATTAATGGCAGGATTAAACATACGCAAGTTTTTAAGATTCACCATTGTTGACGATTCCTTCATTTTCACTGTTTATGGTATGAATATACTATAATTTATCCATTCTACATTTAGGCTGCTGATAGTTTGGAAAATGTATTAGCTATCTATACTGCTGTATAACAAATTACAAGACTTAGCAACACAAAACAAAACAAAACAAAAACCTACGAGCTCACAGTTTCTGTGGGTCAGGAATCCATCTGGGAATCTGACTCAGTATCTCTCGCTGGCTGTAAGCAAGGTATTGTCTGGGACTACAATCTCTCAGAACTGAGGGTAGATGGAACACCTCTCAAACTCCCTCCAGTGACTGCTGGCAAGCCTCTTGGCCTCACTGGCTTTGGTTGGACACATCAGTTCCTTGCCAAATGGGCCTCTGCTGAGGAGTTAGTCAAAACATGGAAGCTTGCTCCCCGCAGGGCAAAGTCTGCCTGAAAGAAAGAGAGAAAAAGATGAAGGCCAGATTCTTTTTGTAACCTAATCTCAAAAGTGACATGTGATCTTCTCTCTGTGAGAAGTGAGTCACTATTTGCAGCCCACACTCCAGGGAAAGGGCTTACACAAAGCCATGAATATCAGGAGGCGAGAATCATTGGGCGCCATTTTAAAGGCTGTCCACTACAGGGGATAATTAACAAATAATGTTGTTCTCCAACATCTAGTACAGGTCTTTCTGTTCTCATGCACAGGCTCACTCTGGTTCCCCAGATTGTATACCTAGAATTACTGGGTTATAAGACTGGTGTATGTTCAACTTCATTAGGTTATTTGCATCCTGTTTCCAAAGTATTGAGAGAGTTTTTACCCCCTCCGGCAACGTATGAGAGTTTCTATTGCTCCACATACTTGTTATAACTTCGTATTATCAAATTTCATTTGTAGCCAGTCTGGTGGGCATGAAACAGTGCTCCACGGTGAGTTTAATTAGCATTTCTCTTATAACTAACGGAGTGTCCATTTTTTCATGTATCGGTGAACTATTGTGCTTTCTCTCTGAACTCCTGGTTCCTGTCTTTTCTTCATTTTCATAGTGGGTTGCTTGTCTTTTTCTTATTGACTCATTGGAATGCTTTCCTTATATAATGTAGAGGATAATCAATCCTTTGTCAGCTGTATATGCCACAAATACCTGCTTCCAATTTTCTTTCTTTGTATGTCCATTTCTCTTAATGAGCTAAGTTTTGAATTTTAATTTTAAGTTACCAAGATATTCTTTTATACTTTGTCTTGAGAAAATTGTTTTCTCAAGAAAATAAATTAATTTTACTATATTTCCATCTAAAAGCATTTATAGTTTTGCATTTGGCAATGAGAATTAATCCACCTGGAAACTGACTGTTATATTGTTTATTCCATAGGGATAGCCAATTGTCTCAGCACCAGTGATCTGGATAAATTCAGTTTTTCATACATGCATGAATGTGCTTTAAGTTCCCTAATCCTATAGTTTGTTATTTTCCTAACTACTCTAATTTTATAATAAGTCTTGAAATATAGTAGCAAAGATCCTCCTATTTATTTTATTCTTCTTCAAGAGCATTTTAGCAATTCTTGGATCCATATAAATATTTAAATAAACTTGTAATAAACTAGTTAAGTTGTCCAAAACAAGAAACAAACAAGCAAACAAACATATGCACTAGAATTTTGACTGATACTGCATTAACTTTATACATCAATCTGGGGAGAAAAAACCTCTTTAAGATTTGTACCTGGGGCGCCTGGGGGGCTCAGTTGGTTAAGCATCTGACTCTTGATTTCAGCTCAGGTCATGACCTCATGGTTCATGAGATTGAGCCCTGTGAGTGAGATCAAGCCCTGCGTCAGGCTCTGCGCTGACAGCATGGAGTCTGCTTGGGATTCTCTCTCTCCCTCTCTCTGTCTCAAAATAAATAAGCATTAAAAACCAGATGTTTCACCTTTCCATCTATGAACTTGGTATATAATGCTATTTTTTAGCTCCTCTCTAATGTTTTTCAATATTTTGTAATATTTTTCATTGCTTTCCTTTTGCTTACTTTTATTAAATTTAATTCTAAGTACAGCATATTTTTACTGCCATTGTAAATGTTTTCTTTTATAAAATTATGTTTTGTAGCTTAGTGCTGCTACTGTATAGACATTAAGTTGCCTTTTATATATTAACTGTACCAAGCTTGATAAACTCCATTAATAATTCAAAAATTACCTGTAGTCTTTCAGATTTGCTTCACAGGCAGTCGTGTCACCTGACAATAATGAGTTTTGTTTCTTCCTTTCCAATCCTTATACCTTTAATTTCTTTTTCCTGTCTTACTGCATTGGCTAGGATCACCAGTATAAAATTGAATGGAAGTAGAGAAGGGCATCTTGTTTTATCCTTAACATAATAAGGAGAAAATATTTTATCATGTCAACTTTAAACATTGCATTTGCAATGGGTATTTTGTAAATGCCTTGTCCCATATAGGAAAGTTTGATTCTTCTTCTGGTAAGCACTTTTATTATGAGGAGATGTTTTATTGAATGCTCCTTCTGGATCTATTGATTTTCTCATATATTTTTTCCATTTAAATATGTTAATCTGATGTAGTGTAGTATTCAATCCTTAATATTAAATCAGCTTAGCATTCCTGGGATAAATGGTCTATGGTAAATATACAATAACTTTTATATAAAGATATAGATATAAACATAAGCATTAGATATTTGCATTTATAGATGTGAATTGAGATTGACATGTAATTATCCTGTTTGGTTCTAACTTTATCTGTTATTGATATCATCTCATAAAATAAAATAGGATTCTCCCTGTTGCTTTCTATGGAAGAATTTGGGCTAGGTTGGAATTATCTGGTCCTTGAGTATTTCTTCAAATCACCAGCAAAACCTTTAGGGTGTGAAGTTTACTTTATCAGAATGTATTAAACTTGTTGGTTCAATTACTTCAAGGATTATAGGATTATTTAGGTTATCTTATGGAATCAATTTTAATTACATTTACTTAAGATATTTTACCATTACATATGTGTATTATTCAAGCTTAATAGAATAAAATGGTTTTATAATATTCTCTCATTATCTGTTTAAATAGTTTCATCATCTATTATTATGACCCATTTTTCATTATCAATGTGTGTGTATATATTTCATTTTGTTTTGACTAATTCTGTCAGCTTTGGGACTACTTTATTAGCTCTTTCACATACTTACACATACACACACACCTCTTAGGGTTTTTTTCCCATTAATTATTCTATTAGTTCTTCTTGATTCTTCATATTTTTCTTATTTATTTTCTAAGCTTTTAAAAAATATATTTATTTATTATTTTTGAAGGAAAGAGAGAGAGAATGCATATGATTGGAGGAGAAGCAGAGAGAGACTCCCCAGCAGGCTGCATGCTGTCAGCACAGAGCCCTACGCAGGGACTGATCCAAATGAAAAGTCAGATCATGACCTGAGCCCAAATCAAAAGTTGGTCACTTAACCAACTGAGCCACCCAGGTGCCCCTTATTTTCTAAGCTTTTAAGGTTTATGCTTAGCTCATTAAGCTCTCAAAGCTATAAATTTTTGTCACTGCTTTTTAGCTCTCATAAGTTTTGATATGAATATTTTGCTTTCATAGAGCTTTAAGTATCTATAATTTTCATTATGGGTTTTTATTTAAGCCATGCATTTTTTGTGGATAGTGTATTTTAATTTTAAGTTATTCACATGAAGATTCTTTTATTATCTTGCAGTAAATGTTGCCTAATTCATAACGTAGTCAGAGAATGTACGATATCAAGTCTTTTGAATTTATTGAAGGTAGTTTTATAACCTCGCACATAGTGACTTTCATTTGTATGCTTGAAAATAGTGTGTAGGGCCTCATTATATAATGTCCTACATATACTTTTAAAACAAGTGTGTTGGGGCACCTGGGTGGCTCAGTCGGTTAAAGTCTCTGACTTCGCTCAGGTCATGATCTCACTTTCCTGGATTTGAGCCCTGCGTCGGGCTCTGTGCTGACAGCTTAGAGCCTGGAGCCTGCTTCCAATTCTGTGTTTCCCTCTCTTTCTGCCCCTCCCTCTCTCATGCTCTGTCTCTCTCTGTATCAAAAATAAATAAAGAACATTAAAAAAAACTAAAAAAAAAACCCAAGTGTGTTAATTATGCAATCTGAATCTGCCAAACCCTTACCAATTTTTATCTGTTTGAATTATCAATTACAAAAATAGGGATGTTAAAATCTCTCACTATGATGGTAGAGTTTGAAATTTATCATTGTAGACCTGTATATTTTTACTTTTTTAATTTTGAGGCTATGTTACTAGTGAATTGGAGTAAATTGAAAATTTTATCATAATGTAGATATTCAATATTATGGCTACCTATTAATGCTTTTTGTTTAAAATTTTTAATTTGCTCAGGTATCAAATCAAGGTTTCTCTGATTAGTGTTAACCAAGAAAGATTTTCTTTCTTCCTTTGACTTTAAATATTTCTAAATCTATGTTTTAAGCATATATATCATGAACGTATCTGTATTTTTTAAATGCTGGGTTTTAAAATTATTGTTTGACAGGGCACTTGGTTGGCTCAGTTGGTTGAGCTTCCAGCTTCAGCTCAGGTCATGATTTCATGGTTTATGAGTTCAAGCCCTGCGTCAGCCCGCTGCTGTCAGCACAGAGCCTGCTTTTGATCCTCTGCCCCGTTTCTCTGCTCCTCCCCTGCTCACATTCTCTCTCAAAAATGTATAAATATTTTGAAAAATAAATAAAATAAAATGATTGATTGACAATTTATAACTTACCACTGAATAATTGGTTATGTTTATTGTAATTAGTAGTGAAATAGATTTATTTCTATCATTTGATTTGCTTATCATTGTTTATGCTTTGTCTGTCTCTTTCATCCCTCTTCCCTCTTGCTCCTTTGTTTCCCCGTTTTACTGCTCCTTTTATTTGGAAGTTACATGTTGTAAAGTTTTAGGTTGAATGTTTTAGGAATACTCTAAAATTCCTAAATTTTATAACTTAGTTTATAATACACTAATTAGTGTATAATACATTTAATTCATAACATTTATTGAGGTATAACTAAAAAATAAAATTTGCATATATAAAAGTTGTATAATGTGATATGCATAATTATTAAATGGTTACCACATCAAGCTAATTAATATATTGATTACCTCACATAGTTCGCCTTTTTTATGTGTGTGAGAATAACTGAGATCTACTGTCTTGGCAAATTTTAAGTATACATACAATATTAATAACTACAGACACTGTACCATACATTAGATCTCCAGAACTTATCTTACATACCTGAAACTCTGCAACCTTTGACCTATACATCTCCCCATTTCCCACACCTCCCAGATCTTAGTAACCACCATGCTACTTTCTGCTTCTGAGTTCGACTATTTTAGTTTCCACATATGAGATCATACAGTATTTGTCTTGAATTATTTCAAAACTTAATGCACTCAAGTTTCATCCATATTGTCACAAATGGCAAGACTTTCTTCTTTTTTATGGCTAAATAAATTCCTTGTATATTCATACAACAATTTATCTATCCATTCATTCATTTGATAGACACGTGTTTTCCATCCCTTGGTTACTGTGAATAATGCTGCAGTGAGCATGGAGGTGCAAATATCAGATGTTGATTTCATTTCCTTTGAATATATACCTAGAAATTAGATTCCTGGATAATATAGTAGTTACATATTTTTTCATTTTTTATTTTAGAGAGAAAGAGAGAGCGAGCGAGCAGGGAAGAGGGACAGAGGGAAAGGGAGAGAGAAATAATCTTAAGCAGGCTCTGTGCCCAGCCGAGAGCCCACTGCAGGGGCTCAATCTCACAACCATGAGATCTTGACCTGAGCTGAAATCAAGAGCTGGATGCATAACCTACAGAGCCACCCAGGCCCCCTGGTAGTTCCATGTTTAATTTCAGGAGGAACATTTATTCTGTATTCTATAATGACTACAGCAATGTGCATTCACACCAATAGGGCACAAGTGTATCCTTTTCGCTGTATCCTCACCAACACTTGTGATCTTTTTGATAGTAGCTCTTCTAACCCGTGATAAGGTGATGGGTCATGGTTTAGATCTGTATTTCCCTGATGACTAGTGGACTTGTGCCTTTTCATATACCTATTGGCCATTTGTATGTCTTCTTTTGAGAAACGTCCGTTTAGGGCCTTTGCTCATTTTTTTAACTGGACTATTTACTATTTAGTTGCTTGAATTCCTTATATATTTGGATATTAACGCCTTGTTGGGGACGTATGGTTTACAAATATTTTCTCTCATTCCATAAGTTGTTCCTTCACTCTGTTGCTTCCTTTGCTGTGCAGATGCTTTCAGTCTGAAGTAGTCCCACTTGTTCACTTTTCCTCTTACTGCCCGTTGGTCTTATATGACCTTTTGGGGTCATATGAGGATTTATTCAGTGGCGAAAACTTTCTTCCCTATATTTACTTCTAGTAGCTTTACAATTTATTTTTTTTAATTTTTAATGTTTTATTTATTTTTGAGACAGAGAGAGACAGAGCATGAGCGGGGAGGGGCAGAGAGAGAGGAAGAAACAGAATCGGAAACAGGCTCCAGGCTCTGAACTGTCAGCACTGAGCCTGATGCAGGGCTCGAACCCATGAACATGAGATCATGACCTGAGCTGAAGTCAGAGGCTTAACCAACTGAGCCACCCAGACGCCCCCAACAATTTCAAATCTCAACATTTCATGTCTTTAGTGCATTTTGAGTTGATTTTCATACATGGCATGAGATAATACCCAATTTCATTTTTCATACCCATGGCCATATGTGAATATCCAGTTATTTCAACACCATTTATTGAAGAGTCTATCCTTTCCCCCTTCTGTGTTCTTTGTACCTTTGTTGATAATGAGTTGCATATAAATATATGGGCTTTTTTCTGGGCTCTCTACTTTCTTCCATTGGCCTGTGTGTTTTTATGCAAGTACCATAGTATTTTGATTACTGTAGCTTTGTACTATCGTTTGGAATCAGGCATTTTATGCCTCAAACTTCATTCTTGCTGAAGATGGCTTTGGCAACTTGAGTTCTTTTATGGTTCATAGGAATTTTAGGAATTTTTGTCTATTTTTATAAAAAATACCATTTGAATTTTGATAGGGATTATATTAAATTTGTAGATAATTTTGTTAGTATGGACATTTTAACATTATTTCTTCCAATCTATGAACATGGGATATCTTTTCATTTATTTGTGTGTTCAATTTCTTTCTTCGATGTGTTATAGTTATCAGTGTACAGATCTTTTACCTCCTTGGTTAAACTGGTTCCTAAGTATCTCATTGTTTTTAATGCTATTGTAAATGGGATTGTTTTCTTACTGTCCTTTACAGATATACTTTATTGTTAGTGTATAAAAACATAAACAATTTTTATACGTTGATTATGTTTCCTGCAGCCATACTCAATAAGCTGAATTCATGTATTAGTTCTTGCAGTTTGATGGAGCTTTTAGAGTTTTCTATATGTGGGTTTTAATTCTATACTGAAATCCTCTAGCCTGCGTTCTGTAAATTTTTAACATATTGATCACAGTTATTTTAAAGTAAGTTCCTAAGAATGCACATGTCCAAGCCACCTGTGAATCTGTTTCTATTATTTATTGTTTCTTTTGAGTTCTTGGCCATGTCTTCTGATTTTTAGCTTCCCTTTAAGTTTTTGGTTGGGTGCAGGACATCATGAATGAAAAATTATAGTTATCTATATGTCTATATATGTTATTGTTTTTCAAAGAGGATTTGTGGGATGGGGGGGTGATGAGGAACAGATAAAGTACCAGATTACTTTCATACTATCAAAGATTAGTTTTAAGTTTTCTTCAAACTGGTGCATTTCAAGTTTTTCCTTTACCCAGGCATAATCCTTACTCCTAAGGTGTCATTCTAACTGATATGTGTCTTATCCCGGGGCCCGGGGGCTGCTCGTCTGCTGGTCCGCTCGTCCGCTTCCACCCCAGGCTGGAGCCGCACTTGTGGGTGCCGCGGTGCCCTAGCTCGCCAGGTCCAGGCGCGCTGTCCCCGGCTTTGAGCGCGCCTCCGTCGCGGGTCCTTCTCCTGAGGGAGGGAGAGAAAAACAGGGCGGGAGAGGGGAGACGCAGAGAGTGAAGACAGCACACGGTTTCCGATCAAGCCTCTGTCTCCTTTATTCTTCTTCTTTTTATTCTTCTTCTCTTTAAGAAAATAATTCACTCTTATATAGGATTTTGGGGTGGGGGGCTGACCCGGGTCGGTTACCAGGTAACAGAGTCAAATGAATATCAAAAGAAGCGCCCAGACTTGCCTCTGCATTGCTGGGGAGGGGAAGCTAGCACTGAATAATCTAAAATGCGGTTTTGATCTTTTGTGCACCTTGGCCACTCTAGTCTGGCCCAGCATGACAGACGCCAAAATTATTTTGACTGGGAAATGGCAATCTCCAACCTCCAGATGCAAATCTTATTTACTGGTTCACTCCCCGGAGAGTGATAATCCTTGCCTGAGGCAGCCAGGAAACGTGGCGGCTTCCGACAGATATGCCATAGACAGTCTCCACTGAAAGCAGAGTGTATTGATAAGAATCACTTCCGTTTGTGGGACTTGCCCTCCACTGCTTTATTCGCAGAACAGTACAGCTACTGCATTGATTGCTCAACTGTTTTCAACGGTTTGTTGTTGTTGTTGTTGTTGTTGGAGGTAGGGGGTCTTTCCTGTGTGTGCATAGCTTGAGAGTCAGCCAGGGACAAATTTGTACATGGATTTTTATATTCACTTCTCAGAGACTTCTTCTTGTCTGAAATTTTGCCCTTTGAGTTCAGTTGGTTTTGAGAATCCTGAACAAGACCAACATTTTCTGCTTGTAAACTGGAAAATGCCCTAAACCAAAAAGCCACAGCAAATGTGGAATTCATGCCCTGTGTTTTTCTTCTTTGGGGACTGTAGCTTCCCAAGTTCTCCTTGTGTAGTTTGTTCTTCAAAGTCTTCCATTAGTTCTTCTATTTTGTCCAACATCTATTGCTGTGAATTTTCAGTGGAAGCATTGTTCCAGATAAGGTATCATCTCAATGTCAGATTTAGAAGTCTCTTACCATTTTGTCTTACATTCCAGATAATTTATCTAAGATTATTGTATTTCTTCTTGAGATACATCCTGTAGAATTTCCTTTAAAGGTCTTTTAAAAATAAATTTCAGTATTTGTGGGTCTGAAAATAACATTTTTAAGACACTCATAATGGAAGATCATGCCAGGAGAGCACTGGGGGTAAGAAAGCGGGGAGGGCAGCATTTGAGTAGCCACCAGTTTTAGATTATCATGGATGGTGCTGCTTTGAACATTCTAGTACGTGGCTTTTGGTGACATATATATACATATACATACACACACATCTGGGGTGTATACCTACACGTGGTATTACTAAGTAGTCCTATTATCCTGTATGGTGCTGGTTTGAACATTCTAGTACATGTCTTTTGGTGACATTATATACATATATATATATATTTACACACACACACACACACATACATACACACACACATCTGGGGTATATACCTACAAGTGGTATTACTGAGTAGTCCTATTTTTTTCAGAATTATTTTTGTAACATTTTAAACATACAGAATGTCTAAAGAAAAAAATTACTGACCTCCCCACTTCCTAAGCCAAATATGCCCTTATTTTTCCTGCTAGATAAACATTAACAGACAAAAGGAGCATTACAAAATTTTCACTGAAAGTTTGAGAGAATTTTTGAGAGGATATTGAGAGAATTCTTCAAGGTACAACTTGAGCTCCTCCTTTTTAAAAATTGCCTTAAAAAAAGAATTGCATAATACTTTATAGTATGGATTTATCTCCAATGTTATTTCAGTACTTTCAGGATTTCCTGGCAATTTCTGTTACTCAAGGTAGAAACTGGCAAGATAAACAGAAACTCTAGAGAAAGTATAAATAAGGAAGGATATAGAATGTAAAACTGAGCTAGTAATGTGAAGTCTGAAAGAGAGAGGATAGAATTAGCTGAAGTTTTAGCAGATACAGAAAGAAAATAGGCTGTTTCTCCTGTAGAAGAAAATTCAAAGAAACGAGCATGAAGAAGAGGAGAAAACTTGCAACACAGAAAATTCACAATTTGATTGCTTTTCAACATTAAGCTGCTGTTTGTCTTGCTTAAGGAGGAATGTGCTACGATTGCCTTCCTTACCGCACATTCATGTATCTTGTCCATCCATCCGCCAAGTGGACATTACCAAGCACTGGTTCATGGCCACATGAAGTGGAGGAGCTGAAGAAGAATAAAACATAGCTCTTGACTTATGTTTACTCCAGTTTGAGGAGTTGTAACGAAACCCTGAAGTAATACCGGATGTAGTCATCTATCCCCTTTACCAGAGTACACATTCCTGCGGAACGTCCAGCCTGGACACTGTTTTGCAGGAGGGGAGGACGCTGTTTAATCATCGCTTCCTGAGAAGTCTGGCTGGGACACCTTCTCCTTAGGCACCCAGAAGAGGGGCCAGTGCAGTGAGGGGTGAAGGGTGAGGAAACAGGAGAATGTGCAGAGGCCACACAAATCTTTCAGGTCTTCCGGACCAGCAGCCATAAAAGGGACAGGTGGTTTTCTCCCCAGCTTCTAATGTTGAGTTCACCAAGCTAGATGAGCAGACATGGATTCAAGACAGGACCATATAGTCAGGTCCTGGCTCAAAAGTCACCTGTTCTATCCCCCTCTTACTTGACAGAAATAAGACAGGACTAAGAACCAAGTTCAAGAATCCTCCACACAGGGAGAAATCATATTTATAGACGCGTCACTACCAGTTGCTTAAGCAAGGATGCTTTTATCTATTTTAGTTGATTAAATGTATCGGTTTTTTTTTTCATCACAAAATAACACATCACCATTGAAATGTTAAAGAGGGGTATGAAGAAAAAGTACTTAAAAGTAATCTACTCCTGGGGTGCCTGGGTGGCTCAGTCGGTTAAGCGTCTGACTTCGGCTCAGGTCATGATCTCAAGGTCTGTGGGTTCGAGGCCCTTGTCGGGCTCTGTGCTGACAGCTAGCTCAGAGCCTGGAGCCTGATTCGGATTCTGTGTCTCCCTCTCTCTCTGCCCCTCCCCAGCTCACTCTCTCTCTCAAAAATAAAATAAAGACATAAAAAAAATTTTAGTGTAATCTACCCTTAACTAGCTGAACTGATTTTAAATGTTTGTTTTCCATATAACTCCTGTGTTGATATAAGTATATGTAAATATTTTAAAAGTTTTTCGTACAAAAACGCAAGCTCTCTATTTTTACTACCGTGTTAAATGTTCATTAAAACTATGAGTACGGCTATAGCCTAACTCCTGGCCCGTATGTGTAGATTTAACTCATCCTTGTAAACATTGTGTATTGTCTTATATACAAACCTATATTTACAACCCTCCCTTGTGGGTAGTCTCGCGGATTTATTTTTTTTCTAATCGCCCTGCCGCACTCCCAGAGCCCTGCCGGGACACCCTCCAGGATTCCCGGCTGCACCCTCTCCCACAAACCAGCACAAAGCAGGGCCTCTGAGGTCTGGGGGCGGCCGGCCAGGCTCCGCCCCCCCCCCCCCCCCGCTGCAGCCGCCAATCAGCTCCCGGGATGCACGCCCCCCACCAGCCCCTCACTGCACTGCAGCCTGTCTCCCCCGACACGCCTCCCGCCCCCACCTCCACCAATTACCAAAGCCGCAGGCTGACTGCCCTGTCTCCTTGTCACGTCTCTGCAGAGGAGTCCCTTCCCCCTCCGAAGTAGCCCGGTGTGCAAATTGCTGGATAACGGGTGAGTCTCTTCCAAAGATGATTCTGGAACCGGAGCGGACCCGCGCCCCCCCTCCCCCCCAGCGCACTGATCAAGCCTGCGCGGCCCGGGTGGGAGAAGGACGGACCCGCCCGGGGTCTGGGGGAGCACGGGGCGGGGGGGAGGGGGGTGGGCGGGGGCGTGCGAAGGTAGTCGCGGTTTGGGCCCGAGACCGCTTGGGCCTAAGGAGGCGATGCCTTCCAAAGAGGGTCCCCTGCGGTCTTTCCATCTCTGTGTCTGGTTCTGCTCTTTTTCTACCACTCTGGCTCTCATTTCTTTCGTGCTTCATTCTTGTTCTCCAGGAATTTATGCTCTTTTAAAAACACTTCTCATAATGAAATGTTCCAAAACTGCTGATACGTACAGACAATAATATAACAGAATTGTCAGATGCGAACATTTTATTACCTTGGCTTCAGCGCACTTGCTTTCCCAATCCCCCCCCCCCCCCCCCCCCGTGTGTGTGTGTGTGTGTGTGTGTGTGTGTGTGTGTGTCCCTTCCTTTCTAAGAAACAAAACCTGACAGTGAAAATCCCTACCCCACCAAATCTCGTGTCCATGCTTAGATGTTAAGTTCGATTCTACCCTTCTTAGGTATATTTTTGTACTTTTATTGTATTTATTTTTATGTAAGCAATATGTGCGTCTTTGTTTTACATCTTAACATTTCTCATGAAACTCGGTATTTGGGGGTTTAGCCTTTTGGTGCTTCTAGTCTTGTCATTTCAGACTGGAAAGGGACTTATTAGCAAGCAAGTCTCCAGCCCTCCTCCTTTATCATCTGGGAGCCCCGAGCCCTGTAGGAGATAAAGGACCCGCTGCTGCTCCCTGTCACACAGGTGGTCTTTTCACTGGGCAGGAGCCTGAATTGAGGTTCTCTTGATTTCTGTTCCCAGCGTTCCCTCTATGTTTTATGCCGCTGAGCTCACCTACCCACATCCCCCAATTGGCTGTTGGCTTATATGATTCAGTTTGGGGAAGGATTTAAAGAAGAAAGGAAAAAGGAAAGGGGGTTGAAGGGAGTTGGGGAAAGGAAACATGACTTGGATGCATCCTGAAACATGAAGGATTGAATCTTAGCACAGCCTGAATATTTATTTTCCTTAAGAGCTGGCACAGTCTTACTGATCTAAGAACTTTATAAGTATTCACTCACCTAATTTAACCCTTATAAAAGATCCGTACTATAGGTACTAATTTCATCCTTCCCATTGTACAGGTAACCCTGAAAGTGCAGCGCAACTCTTGGGAAGTCAGCCTGGGAAGTGTAGCTCTGGGATCTGAATCCAGGGCATCTGGTGACAGACAGTCCTGGGTTTTTAACCGCTGCACCACCCTGCGTTTCACACGCTAGCTAGAACTCGCTAGCACCTGAGGGAGGTGAAGTCACGGGACAAAGTAGAACTCACAATCCACAGAGGGGACTATCAACGGTCAGCTGGTTCTTGGAAACGACTTCAAGGTAGAAATAGGAACGGAGATGTACACAGAGGCATAAGCTCTGGCTACCTATGGTCTGCCTGAAATATCATCTCAGTTTTCACTTACAAAAGTAACGTATATAACAATGCAGAGCCCCAGGAAAGTTGCCCTCCGCTGTTGCTCAGGGCAAACAACATAAACAGGTAGAGACGCAGCTTGCCTTCTCGCCGGAATACGAATACGTAAAGGGCCACTTTTATTATAAAAATGAAAGCATACTCAGTAGCTTCCTACAGTTCTTATTTTCCCCTTGGCCATATGTCAAGTGCATTCCCCCCAACTAAATGGAGATCTAAGCTCCTCCTAAGAACTGGATAATATCCTATCACTTACTCAACCTTGCCCTTGGTGACGAATAGAGAAGTTTACGTCTCTAATAGAACCGCCGTCCACTCTGCCTGGATGGGGGCCGTCGCGGCGCCGAGCCCACTGGGCCCGCGACACAAAGAGGCGCTGTCCCCTGCCAAGCGCCGCCCCTCGGGCTGGCGCTAGCGCCCGGGAGGAAGTGGGGGGGAGGAGACTCCTCGGGAGCCCCTCCCCCCGGTGCCCGCCCCGCGCCGCCTGCAGGGAAGCCACAGCCCGGCAGCCCCGCGCGTCCCCACGGCGCCCCCCGGCCTTGCCCCCTCCGGCTGTCCCCGTGGAAGTCGCAGGGCGACCTGGTGAGTGGCCCTCCGAGAAAGCGGAGGAGGGGCGGCGGGCGGTGGACTCGGCCCTGCTCCCGGCGGGGAGGGGGGCGGCGGGCGGTGCGGGAGGCCGAGGGGGCGCGCTGGGGGTGCGGGCGGCCCTGCGGGAGGGGCGCGCCGCGGGGCTGGGGGGCTCCCCGGCCGGGGACCCGCCCCTCGCCCACCGTGTCCGCGCCCCCGCTGGGCTCAGGTCTGGGCGCCGCGTCGCCGCTGCCGCAGTGCTGCCCCTCTCCGGGCGCTGACATCTGATGTTTGTGTTTGCGTGCTTTGTGTCGTCGAGAGTCGCGCAGGCCCGAGCGGGAGAACGGCATCTCGTCCGCAGCTGCGTCGGAGGAGAATGCCGCAGCCCTGGGAGGAGGCTGGGCTCGCCCAGGGTCACACAGGTGGCCGGTGACAGAGCATCACTTCTGTCCTATTGCCCTTTGATCTTTGCAAACACCGGCTCGGCGACTGAGTTCCCTAGCCCACTCTCACCGGCCCCCCGGAGACTGGGGTGTGTCTGTGTGTGTCTAAGTGCAAGGGCCAGTGGTCTGTGTACCCATAGCTCACCCCAACCGTGCCAGCGGGTCTAAGCATTCCCTGCCCCGCGGAGCTTTTCCGCTCCGCTCGCCTCCTGCCTCCTCCCCATCCTGTCCTCCCCCTTCCATCCTCCCCACCCCCCCACCTGTCCTCCCCCCATCCCAGCCCCTCTCCGTTCCTCCTCTGACATCACCGACAAGCTCTAGGCCGACTGGCTCTGGGCCAACGTAGAAAAGTCTGGCTGGAGCGAGAGGATCCCACACCAAATTCGGTATCAACACCCCCTCGAGGTTAACAATGACCTGTGTCGCACGTTGTCCGTTTGATAGAACGCTCTGCTCTCGGAGGCAGGCCGTCACCACTCCAGGGCTTGGGCTCCTGCCTGATGCCCTTCTCCTGGGAGTTTCCCCGTGAGAGAACTGAGCAAATATGAGAGAAAGAGAGCCCCAGGGGAACTCAGGAATTAAAGGAATGCAGTAAGATAGGAACAAGGAATAGGAAAATGGCATTTTGAATCGTGCTTTTTAGGGAATGGGGGAGGGATAAGACAGGGCCATGAGAAGGCCTTCAAAAATATTGGTAATGGTCTGTTTTTTAAGCTGGGTAGTAGCTATATAGGAATCTGTTTAATTTTTAAAATTGTTTATTATTTTGCCATCTGTGTCCTTCCACCCAAATTACATATCCCTTTAGATATGTTAAACCATTAAAACATTTATTAATGTTTCTTTTTTGAGAGAGAGAAAGTGAGGGAGGGCAAAGAGAGAGGGAGACACAGAATCCAAAGCAGGTTTCAGGTGTGGGGCTCGAACTCCTGAATCATGAGATCATGACCTGAGCCGAAGTTGAATGCTCAACCAACGGAGCCACCCAGGCACCCCAATTAAACCATCTGTAAGTGAAAAACAAGTAAGGTTGACCTGGAAGTACATAGGACAGAATGCAAAAGAAAGGTGAGCCCTCCCCAACTTTAGCTTAGTGGACGGACACTGGAAAGGATATTGGATGTACATAAGGGAAAAGAAACAAGGGGCTCATGGAAGAAAATGGCATGAAGAAGAGAGGCTGGATGTCTGTGACATTAATCATTCATCAAGGCCAAGGTAGCTCTTTGCTGCAGAAGTGATCCTAGGTCTGCCCTTGATACCCACATCCAGCGCTCAGTCATCCACCCTTGGAGTACCTCTTCATTCTCCCGGGGAATCCAAAGACTCTAACACATCCCCTGATCTCAGACACATATTCTACTTTGGGGATTTGAAATCAAACGATAATGCAGGATGTGGTGCATTATCCAAGAACTGCCCACTACCCTCCTTCCCTGCCAAACACCGCTCTTCAAGGGAAACTCCATTTAGGTGGCATGAGGCATCTTTGTGGTAGGAGGAGGGGGTTGTGAAGCTGTCTCCCTGAGTTACAAGTTGTGCCCAAGGTACTATCTGCTTTAGGGGTGCCTTGGGTTCCAGCAAGCTCAAAGCGGCCAGAGTTGGCCCAAAGGAGAAAAAGCAGGAGCCATTGAAGAAGAACCAAGGATGAAGAACTTAGAGAAATGAAAGGGATTCCCCCAGGCTGTGCCCATCTATCTGCACTCCCCATGCGAGGAGAGCACACAGGGATTTGGGCATAAACAGGACGTGTTTCATTTAAAAGTCCTGTGTTGCATCCTGGATATAACTGGTTAAAGTGGGAACAGAACCAGCTGCAAAGTTCAAGGGACCCCACAGAGGAGGAAGTCAGGTTTCTTAGTGGGTAAATGCTCAACTGGCTGGGTGATGGAGAAAGACGTTTTAGGATGAGTGAGAGATGATCCGTTGAGGAACCCAATGATGTATATACTCGATCATTTAATGTTTGCTTGAAGTTATATTATCGTTCTTATTTTTAACTGTAATACGTACAACGATTCAAAGGATGCAGGCTTCCCTTCCTCATGCAATGAGTGTTAGCATGCCGAAATGTGGCCTCCACAGATTTTCTATTGTATATAAAATCCTGGTATGTAACAGGCTTATATATTTCTGGTGTTTACAAAGGTGGCCTCCAGTACAGGATTTCCTGGATTTGACTCCTGGATCCACCGCTCACACCCATGTGACCTGAGCATGTAACACGTTCTCTGACCATCACATTTTTTGTTTTGTTTTTGCCCACCTATAAAATGGAGATCGTAACAGTACATACCTCATAGGTGTCTTGTCAGGATCGAAGAACCGATGTAAAGTACTTAGAGTAATGTCTGGAACCTGGGAAGCAGTGTATTGTCATTACTACTACTGAAAATACTAGTACTACTATTATTATTTTCATTTATACAAAAATGGGTGTGTGTCCTGTATATTACAACGATTTGAAAGTTTCACTTAAAATATACCTAGGGTATTCTACACAGATGCGAACTTTAATGCATTCTTTGTAACAGCGATGTGATATTCTGTAATATAGATGCTCATACTTTACTCAGACATTCTCCCTCTCAAAAGCTGGCTTGCCACACGCACAGCGTTGGCATAAGGCCTCACTCACGATGCAGGACAGAGAGGAGGGGAGCTTGAGTGTCCCTAGCAAACCCCACTCACCTCGGGCCACTCGTCCAGCCCAGGAGACAGAAGGAGGCAGCTCCACGGGAAAAGCCCTCTTCATTCTGGTCCTCTCCTCTGGTCTCCAGGCCACCTGCCCATGTCTTTGTCACTTCTCCACAGATAGTTCTCCCCTGAACTAGCTGGAAAGACAGTAGCGAGACGGAAATGTGAGTTCCCTGCCCTGAGCGTTTTTGGAGGATCTGCACTGGCAGCGACAAGGGCCCCCAGCGGAGAGGTCTGATGGGCAGCTCTTTCTGGGCGGGGTGTGGATGGGTGGCTGCCTGGGGGCTGCGCCCCGGGGTCTTATGTGAACCACAGTGGGCTGTGGGGTGGCGCACTTTGTGGAAGTGGGGTAGGTATGGCTTTAGGGCAAAGAGCTGCACCCACCAGAGTCACAGATGCTCCCGGAAAACATTCTTCTCCTGGGTTTGCATTTATCCGTTTCCACCCGTAGTCTGGTACGGCAGTGAGCATCCTGGTGCACACGTCTGTAATACCGCTGCTCTGATTTCTGCACGAAAGGCAATCAGAAGAGGATTGCTGGTCCGAGGGTAGGCTCAGCCCTGAAACGGAGCGGGTTCTCTGCTGACAGAGTTCTGTCAGATCGCTCTCAGCTTCTCAGCCCTTCCAGCAAATTTCGGTAGTGTCTGCTTAGCCTCTTGGACATTGGGCATGACTGTCTGCCTTCACCTTCTTCCCTTCCTCCTCCCCTCCTTCCCTAGGGTTCTCCTTCACCATCTTCCTTTTTTGACAGTCTTGTGGGCAGCATCACGCAGCCTGTTTTGAATTGCCTGACAAGTGAGATGGAGCATATTTTCATAGACTAACTGGCCACGTAAATGTCCTCTTCTGTGAATAGCTTCTCTTAGAAGGATAGGATTTCAACAGATAGAAAGATGTGGGAGAGGGAACAGGAAGAGAAGAGAATCTAAAACGAAAGCGGGGCATGTCCAGAGGTTCTGGAAGCTGCAGAGCAGTTAGGTGGCCCGAGACACGGCCAGAAAATGGAAGGAGCAGCCAGCTCCAGGGACCTTAAACCCCCGGGATGAAGGTGTAGGATTTAACCCCGTGGGAAAAGGCAAAGCTCCAGGTGGGGTTCTCTTCCGGGAACTAATGTGATCAGTGGCTTTAGAAGAACAGAGGCAAGAACAGGACCCTGGTGACTTAGAAACCGGATCACTTCGGTCGAGGAATGAATTGCTGAGCACACGAACTAGGTTACTGGCAGTGTGGTTGGAAACCGTGAACGGTGACCTTGACAGGACTGGACCAGCTGGATACGGGACAGGAGGGAGAAGGGACACAACTGTGACTGTGGGGTCTGCCGTCCTGGCTATTTGTGGACACCAGGAAGAGCAGAGAAGGGACAAGCTCTTGTTAACCAGTCACTTGCTGATTCTCTGGTCTCAAAGCTTCTCTGAGGTAGATGTCTCCTTAGCAATGAGGGACACTGAGCTCTGTAATTCGCCTAAGAAGAGCTAGTTTAAGGGGAAAAGAATAAATTGAGTATTTCTTTAGGTTTAGAGGCCTCTGCAAACGGCAGAATGTGCTCTTTCAGGAGGGATCTTGAGTTTATTGGTTACCTTAGAACCAGGGCCTTTTTGTCTGTGCCTCGGCGTTTTTCAAGGGCCCATGGAAATACTTGAGAACTAAATGTAGTAATAATTAATATTAATGTCAGCACTGGCTCCAAAATGCGAAAGCTATAAAATTAGAATCACTAGGAGCACCCGAGTGACCCAGTTGGTTAAGCGTTTGACTCTTGGAACAGCTCATGTCATGATGTCACCATTCGTGAGATCCAGCCCCCCATTGGGCTCTATGCTGGCAGCGTGGAGCCTGCTTGGAATTGTCTCTCTCTCCTTCTCTCTCTGCTCTTCCCCCACCACCCCCCGTCATCTCTCTTTCAAAATAAGCAAACTTAAAAAAAAAAGAATCATTAAATGCTTAGTCCAGTATTTGTAAATTCTAACATTAGGTTTGATTTTTGTTCCTTTTGCAAGAATTCTCTATTATGCACATTAGCAAGTTAAATAGCTTGCCCATAACCAAATGATAAGCAAACATACATGTGTGTGTGTATACATATATACACATATGTATATATACGTATAATTGCACACACACATATGTAATAAATGATTGAAATACACTTACCCTGTTTTATCCCTTAATCCTTGGAACAACCTGATGTGGGAGACACTCATCCCTTCTTAATGAATGAGGGCTGAGATGTGCTGCCTCACCTCATGGGTAGTAAGGAACAGAGCTGAAATTCAAGCAAGCGCAGGGAACTTACCACCAGGGCCGAGCTTGGAGCTGCTTTGCCATATTGCCTTCAGAGTAAGAATATTCTCTGACAAGGGAAACGGAAAGAGAAGAGGTTAAGGGCTAAAGATTAAAAACATGGGAATATCTGCATTTTTCAGAAGGGGCAAGAGAAGAATAAAAAGTAAACGGGTCAGCAGGTTGAAGATGCGCTGGTTGGCTCAGGCCATAACGTTATTGGTGGGGCAAGCTTCAGGGACGAGCACAGTCCGGTGCCCCCGAGCGGTCGGTGAGAATGGCAAGCCCTCCACCACCTGATTATGAAAACATATCTGCTCTTGAGGGAATTGCTTCTGTAAAGCGCATACAGTGGAGGTCAGACTGTAGGGCATTTGGGCCAGGGAGCCTGTGTCTGGGCACAAGTAAGAATCCGCCACAATTTCACAACACGTGGCATACATTCTGCTTCTGGATTCGAGCCAAAGAGGGCTTCTGGTTTCTTCTTCCCCAGCCTGTGACTGTGACCAAGGCAACATCTTGGAGGACGTGGGCTTTCCAGACTGAAATTCTGGGGTCCCCAAGCTGGGCTTAGTGAGTTTGGCGTGGGACACCATGGTGCACCACTGTATGCATTTCCAGTGGCTGCTGTAACACATTACCACAAACCGAGGGGCTTCAAAGAACAGAAACCTATTCTCTCCCAGTCCTGGGGGCATAGGAGTTTGCAGTCGAGGTATTGGCCAGGTGGTTCTTTCTGGAAGTTCTGAAGGAAAATCTGCTCCACGCTTCTCTCTCAGCTTCTGGTGCTCACCAGCAACCTTTGGCCGCCCTTGGTGTAGATACATCACTCCCAACTCTTAGCATTCTCCCCTGTGTGTCTGCATCCCGATTTCTTCTTAAAGGACATGAGTCACTGAATTAGGGCCCACTCAAATCCAGTATGACCTCATTTAACCAGACTGTACCTACAAAGACCATATTTCCAAAGAAGGTCACACTCACAGGTATAGGGAGTTAGGACTTAAACATATCTCTTTGGAGACACAATTCTGCCCTCATTCTTTACTTCTGTTTGTTTCCTACTGCGGTGGGAAAGTGTCAGGCTCTTTTAGTTTGTCCACAGGAGTTTAGGAGGACTGGGCAGGGTGCGATGCGTTTTCCTGGATTGGATACCTTGACCCCACACCCTTGTGAGTCCCTGAGTCATTTCACAGTCTGTCTCGTCTGCAGAGATGGAAGAATTGCCCCAGCTGGGGGAGCAGTGAAATGTGGGCTTGTTTATTTCATTGTTCATCTGTTCTTCCCCAAACGGAGTCTCTGCTTTTCTCTCTACAGAAGTCGATCCAGCCATGGCGACTCCCTCTGCTGCCTTTGAGGCGCTTATGAATGGAGTGACGAGCTGGGATGTCCCTGAAGATGCCATCCCCTGCGAACTGCTTCTCATCGGAGAGGCCTCCTTCCCGGTCATGGTGAATGACATGGGCCAGGTCCTCATTGCCGCCTCCTCCTATGGCCGAGGCCGCCTGGTGGTGGTGTCCCACGAAGACTACTTGGTAGAAGCCCAGCTCACTCCCTTTCTCCTCAATGCAGTGGGTTGGCTGTGTTCTTCCCCCGGGGCTCCCATTGGCATACACCCATCCCTGGCCCCCCTGGCCAAAATCCTTGAGGGCTCTGGGGTGGAGGCGAAGATTGAGCCGGAAGTGAAGGACTCCCTGGGGGTTTACTGCCTTGATGCCTACAATGAAACCATGACGGAAAAATTGGTCAAGTTTATGAAACACGGAGGGGGCTTGCTCATTGGAGGCCAGGCCTGGGACTGGGCCAACCAGGGCGATGACGAAAGGGTGCTTTTCACGTTCCCTGGCAACCTCGTGACCAGTGTGGCCGGCGTGTATTTCACCGACAACAAAGGGGACACAAGTTTCTTTAAAGTCTCCAAGAAGATGCCCAAGATCCCAGTCTTAGTTAGGTAAGTGCATTTACCCCAGTGGGGATTTGGTCCCAGGTTCAAAAACAGACATGGTTCGTGTCTCTAGGTTGCTCCCAGGATAACAGAAGAGAACTTGGCACGTAGTTGATTGATTCACCCTCAATCAACCTGATTTTTAAAATACCCAGAGGCACAGGAGGGGTTCCTGCCTTCTCAGACCAGGCACTCAGACCAGACCATTGCTGTTGCCTCCCGAGACCAGACCACTTGGCTCTTCGAACAGAGAAACTTCTTAGTGACCATTATGTTCCCCGGTGTCTAGCTTAAAATTTGTTGTTTGTGCTGAGTCTAAGCGTTAGGAAAGGATTTTATATCTGCAGGCAAAAGACCTGAAGATGGAGAATGAGGGAGGCCGGTGATGGGTACAGAGACGGGTTACGTGGAAATTTCTCTAAGAGCACTAATCAGCCTGCTCTGTTCACACTGTGCTCCGGCATCTCCTGCAGTGCTGGACGTAAGCAGGTTTGTAGGTGCTCAGTAAACATTCGTGGGGACTGGATGGATGGATGAGGGAGAGTAGAGGCTGGCACAGTGCCAGGAGTAGAAGAAGTGTACCAGGCCACGGGCTGTTGTACGTTAAACCTCACAGCATCCTTGGAGCAGAGGGTACTGGTATTTCTGACTGGCGGGAGCACAGTCACGAGGAAGGCACAGCAAGGTTAGGACAGACACACAGAAAATGGGCTGTGGCCTCTCCTCGGCATGGAACACTTGAAACAAAACCCCGTATGTGCAGGGAGGAAAGACACAGTTCTTCTGAGGCATAGTGATTGATTAAATTTCAGTTTACCAATGACCTTCATCCTAAGGAATAGAGAGGTTAAGACTTAGCCATAATTCTATTTCTTAAATACCTAATTCCCACCCCTGCTTGCCTTCAAAGATGGTTTTCTCTACCAAAGCCATACCTCTTTTTTTCTTTGGGTCTACCTAAATCATCTCTCATCATCAGTGATTCTGAATTGCAGGGTGGTGTTAGGTTGTGTGTGTGTGTGTGCGTGCGCTCGCACTCGGATGTATGTATGCACACACGTAAAATCAACTTGAAGATTGATGCCTGAGGAAAAATGAGAATTAATAAGGGAGGTATGCAGACTCTGTTGTGGAGACTGTGGGTGTTGTGGGGTTTTGGTGTCGGTTATTTACTAAGTAAGCTTGCATCACAACCCTGACTCTCTTGACCTCTACAGGTAGCTATAGCATAGCGTCGCTGATATGTTGGGTGGATCATTTTAGATTTGTAGGTGGACTGAAGATGGCAATAGTGATTCTCCTGAGCTGACTGGCTGACATGAAGCACGGAGGAGAACGTAAAAGGCACAAGAGTGTTTGTGTGTGTGTGAGAGAGAGAGAGAGAGATGTGAAATATTGACGAAATGCACACGTTGATATTAGTATGGGAAAAAAGAACCCTCTCCTCCTCTCCCCATAGGTTTAACATTCACTCTCGTGTAGTCACGGCTGAAAAGTAGACATGGAGCGATCTTCCTTCCACCTGATACTGTGGTTGCCAAACTATATATTTATCAAAATTCATTAATTATAAACCTAAATCTGGGGCGCCTGGGTGGCTCAGTCAGTTGAGTGACTGACTTCGGCTCAGGTCATGATCTCGCAGTTCGTGAGTTCCAGGCTGGTGTCGGGCTGTTTGCTGACCGCTCGGAGCCTGGAGCCTGCTTCTGATTCTGTGTCTCCTGCTCTCTCTGCTCCTCCCCCACACTCTCTCTGTCTATCTCTCTGTCTCACTTTCTCTCTCAAAAATAAACATTAAAAAATTTTTAATTATAAACCTAAATCGAGTGAATATAAACTAGACCTTAATAAACCTTTAAAAATAGCATTTTTATTTTTATTTATTTTTACTTTTGTTATTTATATTCAGGTTAGTTAGTGGGTGCCTGGGTGGCTCAGCCATTTGAGCATCTGACTACTGATTTCAGCTCAGGTCATGATCTCATAGTTTGCGGGTTTGAACCCTGCACTGGGCTCTGTGCTCAGAGCATGGAGCCTGCTTGTGCTTATCTCTCTCCCTCTCTCTCTCTGCCCCTTACCTGCTCATGCTCTCTCTCTCTCTCTCTCTCTTTATTTCTCTCTCTCAAAATAAATAAATGTAAAAAACTAAAATAAATTCAAGTTAGTTAGCATACAGTGTGGTGCTGGTCTCAGGAGAAAAATAGTTTTTTTAATAGGACTTAAAAAAAAGAATCAGAGGTATAATCAGATTCATGGACAAGGATATTCAGTGTAGCAGTTTGTAATAAGGAAGAGTGGTGTGGCTGCAGAAATTAGAGAATTATTAACCAGCCATTAAAACTGCTTTCAAGAATAGAGTTTTGGGCGTGGGGAAAATCGTTTAGGGGGTACTATGAAATGAAATAAAGTCAGATACTAACCTGTTGTTCAGTATGTTCCAACTTTTGTTCAAAAAATATAGCTATATGTAGAAAATATTATAGAAGGAAAGGCCAAAATATCACTTCACATAAAAGAAACATTAAAAGACAAGAAAAGTAATTCACAAGTCCTGTTAAAGATCTTTCACATCTATCAATGCACAATTTTATGACATAAACAAACAATATAAAACCAAATTTAACTCTCTTAGTAGTTCAGTTTTTTTGACATCTCTGATAAACATATAAATGTGTGTGTGTGTGCGCGCACGCGCATTGCCAGTTGCCAACACTTTTGAATTATGTTTCTTTTTCATGGATACTCTTTTAAACCACTTTTTCAATATTGTTGGATCTCTTATTTTTTTAATTTTCATTTTATTTAAAGACTTTTTAAAGTTTATTTTGAGAGAGAGAGAGCACGTGCCCATGCATGAGCAAGGGAAGGGGAAGAGAGGGGGAAACAGAGACAGAATCCCAAGTACGCTCCCCGCTGTGACTGGAGCCTAGCACGGGGCTTGATCTCACAAACCATGAGATCATGACCTGAACCAAACTCAAGAGTTGGATGCTTAACTGACTGAGCCACCCAGGCGCCCCCTAGCTGTCAATTAAAAAGGAGTAAGTAAGAAACTCACAATACAACTCTTCATTTTCATATATTATTTTTCCATTCATCCATAATTGTACATCATTGTCTTCTTACTATACGTGCTATTTTAAATTCTACTCAGGACTATTTTTCATTCTATATAATCTTTAAAGTTATATTTGGCTCACTTCATGAGAATGCAGTGAGTAGGCCTTATTTATGTAATCATTTGTCTGCTGTGGAGCATTTGGCTCTTTCTCTACGTTTGTTCTAATAGGTAGTACTGTGGAGAATACTTTCAAAACATTTTAGAAGTATTAGACGATACGAGACACCAAGATGCTTCTATTAGAATTCAAGAAGGGAGACTATTTCCATCACGGAAAATCTGAGCGAGCTTCAGATGGAAAGCCCCTGTGGATTCAGATACTCTGCCAAAGTATTTTATTTTTAAGCCTTCATTTAAACATGAATGTGAATTAAAATAGGTGCCTATTTCTTACTAAGTTAAATTCTAAATAAGATCTTGGGATCCTTCTGGTCTTCTAAAAGAGTAAACTGTCCACAGGTCTTATCAAGATGAATCACATTTTTATCAGAAGAAGAGTCTACTTTTTGATCAGAAAAATAAACCCCCTAAGTAATACAACCAGATGATCTACTTTTAGCCGGTGAGACTCCCCACGGGTGTCAGGACACGAGCCTCCCAGTCACTGCCCTCGCTTCCTGCCTGGAAAGCAAAGCGTCATCGTCTGCATTTAGAACACTAGCCTCCGTGTGCCCTGTAAGACGAGGCCACCTGTAGGCTGTTCCCTGACCGATTTCTACTCTCCTGTTGGCTTCACTCAATGCCTCGATTGTGCCTCGGCTCTGAGGCCGATGGCACCTTATGTGCAAAACAAGCCTCACCTTCTGTCATTTCATTTGAAAAAACACTGGGTCCATTGTCATGAACTACGCAGTCTGATTGCACGACTCAGCATTCATAACACCTGGAGAGAGCGCAGACTGTAGACTGAGCAGACTTCAGTCAGTGCCCACCTCTGGTGCACGCGCTGTTACCTGGTGTCGTAGCCACCCTCTCTAAGCCTCATCTCTAAAGTGGGATTAATGATGACCACCTTCCAGGGTGGCTGTAAGGACTAAATGAATTAAGAAACATGCTCACATACCTAAGACACTGTAATTATTTTGACATCCAGCCTCCACACTATGGTATATAAGTTGTAGGATGTCATGAATATCATTCCCAACCACTGATGCTTCCCTAGCATCCATCATTATGCGGCTTTACCTCAGATCACGTGTGTTCTCCAAGTTGTGTAGAGTACTGGCCTTTTAGAAAATTATTTGACACAGAGAGAGAGAGAGAGAGAGAGAGAGAGAGAGAGAGAGAACGTGCGCAAGAGGAGAGGCGCAGAGAGGGAGGGAGGGAGTGAATCCTACACAGGCTCCATGCAGTCAGCATAGAGCCTGACACGGGGCTCCATCCTACCATGACCTGAGCAAACCAAAAAAGTTGGCCGCTTAACCAACTGAGCTACTCAGGTGCCCCAAGTGCTGGCATTTAAACTCATGTTTTCACCTACTTCCTCCACCAAACTGAGGCCACGTCATCATGATCAATTGCTACATTTTATCCTTTTTATACATTTAATAAAACAGGTACTAGGGACCGAATTGGCTCCACGAATAAGAGCTGTGATGTAGATTCAATGTATCATTAGATGATCAATCTTAGGGAGGGTTTTAGGAGAATCAACCAAAACAGTTTGGCTAGTCCCTCTTTTGGATAAGAAGTCCCTGGTCTCACCTTTATCGAAATCTCGGACTTCTATTAAAGAGGTCTATTAAGGAATGTTGTTCATTCATACATTATAGAGTCAGCATTTCCTGAGTATACTGTACATCCCAGGCAGTATTTCATATGTCAAGAAAATGAGTTCCAAAGATCTAGTAATTAAAAGCACAGAAGCCTCTCCAGTAACCAGACCTGGGAGAAATTACAAAAAACAAGTAACTGTTTTACGAAGAGGGCTGTGATACTGAGTTTCACTGGAACCTGGCAACCCGGGATCTTCCTGCCAGTACATGCAACGTGACCTTGGCAGACAGTTTCACCTCTTCTTCCCTCTAAATGGAAAGTGGTAGAGTAGTGCATCCTTGTCCCCCTTTTAGTATTATTCCACTGAGACTGGTTTTCTGTCTACAGTGATCCCCATATACATTCAAAGTCATCAAGATATATAGAAAAGAATGTTGTACAAACGGTCGTGTTCTCAAATGCCTGCGTGCTCCCAAATGCCTGCGTGCTCCAAGTTCCTTGGCTGGAAAACACCCCTGTGATACCTGAATTGACAAACCTTACACAGATGTTAATTAATAATCTTACATAACAAGAATCCACAAGTCGCTGGAGGTCATTGCTTATTACGCGTTAGGAATATTCAGAATGCTAACTATAGAATTTTATGTCAGGGTCATAGGAGGCGTGGTGGGGGTAAATATCCTGACCTAACTCCTACTCCGTCCATCCCACTGCATGCTTAGTTAGGTAAACTAAAATTGCATTAGCTGATTCTCAAAAAATAAACAAGACATGTTAGGAAGTGAATCCAAGTGGGAAGACAGGCCACATTAGAAGAGTAATTGCTAAATCACAATTCAGATCTTTCACTTTTTATGAACATTTTCCTTTCTTCAGTTTCAAATTTGCTGGAAAATAACAGAAATAATCCAAAAGTATGCAAAGTAAAACGGGAAAGATCTTCATCTCCACTTCTCCCTCTGCCCCTGCTAATTTGTTCATCCAGATTTTGGACTCTGTCTTTTCTGACTTTTCCCCCATTCGTGTGGGGGGTAGTGTGGAAGGGGTGGGGGTAATAGAGAGAGACAGAAAAAGAGATCTGCAATTTGGTTTTTCACTTAATTTAACTTGAACATCTTCCATGTGCATATATCTGATCGTGTGCATCATTCTTCAGAATGGCTGCACAGCATTCCACGTTGGAGTGCTCTGTAACTCATTTAACTATACGCCTGTTAGCACACAGTAAAGTTACTTTCTAATTCTTCTCCTGTAAACACAGATGTAATGAATATCCTTTCACTGTAACCCACACAGGCTGGATGTACACCTATTCATTTTAAATACTTGGCAGTTTCCTTTTAGAAACTTCTTATACTGGGAATCTTCAAACATACTGAAATAGAAAGAAGAACAGTGAACACACACGTATCCGTCACCCAACTAGGTCAATTATCAACCCCCAGTTAACTGTCTCCACTCATCACCCCCCTACCCCTTCCCTCCCTCCTCCAGTTTGTTTTGAGCAAGTCCCTGACATTGCATCATTCTGTCCATAAAATAGTGTATCTCTAAGAGATAAGAACTGATCTGTAAATCTAACCATGGTACCGTTATCTCATATTTTAAATAGCATTAGTTTTTTGATCCAGCAAAACATCAGTAACTATCGTTTTTTGAGAACATTCTGTAAATATTTTCTGTTACGTACGTATGACTAAACTTATCCCTTGGATCAACTGGTTATTCATATTCTCCATAAATTACTTAATTTTTATGTACTTGATCTTAAAGAGCTCTCTAAGACAACTGTTCTGCACTCCCACTGAGATTTTAGAATTGCATTTGGCTTTAATTTTCCATATTTTAAAGCTGTATTTTGGCATCCTATAAACTCATGAATTGTTTTTCATGGTGTGTACATTTTGTCAGAATAACACATCCTTCTTCCTAGCAACTGGTATTTTTCACCTTGAATTCTATTTGGTCCAGTATGTAGTTACTATTCCAAGGTTTTTTGTTTTGATTTGCTTCTTGGTTGATCCTGTTACTCTTTATGTTTTTCTAAAAGGTTTGTCTCTTAGTGTAAATCTGATTTTTAACCTAATCAGAGTGGCTCTGCTGTTTACAAGGTAAATAATCCATTTATATAATAAAAAAATTTGATGTTCTAGTGACTATAATCTTACTCGATATTTTGTTATACTTCCTTGTTGCTTCTTTTAAAATTTTCCTTTGCAGCCTTTTGCTCCGTTGGTTGAGGTTTTTTTTTTTTTTTTTCTCTTCTCACTGTTTGGAAATTACATATGATTTTTCTATTCTTATAGTTATCCTTAATTTTTTTAATGTTTATTTATTTTTGAAGGAGAGAGAGCGACAGAGTGTGAGCAGGGGAGTGGCAGAGAAAGACTAAGACACAGAATCTGAAATGAGCCCCAGGCTCTGAGCTGTCAGCACACAGCCTACCATGGGTCACAAACTCATGAATCATGAGACCATGACCTGAGCCGAAGTCGGATGCTCAACCGACTAAGCCACCTGGGCACCCTATCCTTAATTTTTTCTTTATTTAAAAATTTTCACACTTATGGGAACATTGCAAAAATAATGTAATGATAACCATACCCTTCACCTAGATATATCAGTGGCTAGATTTCGCCACATATACTGTGTAAACACACAGAAACAGGTTATTTTGCCTAACCATTCGCGAGAAACCTATAGACAAAGTAACACATCGCATCTAAATACTTCAGTAACGATCTTCTAAAGACAAGGGCATTTTCCAGTATAACCATTATACAATGATATAAAAATAAAGTGCCGTTGATACAACACTATGATTTAATGTCCATGTTCAAATGTCTGCAATTACCCCAACAACATCTTTTTTAGATTTTTTTAAAATACAGGATCCAACCAAAACATTTGCTAGCTCTTCCTATCTTTCAGGACATTGGTGTTGTTGAAGCATCTAGCCCAGCTGTTTTGTGCAGCGTCCCTCAATTTGGATTTGTCTAATTATTTTCTTATGGTTATACTCCATCCAAACATTTTTTGGCAAGAATACTGTATTGGTGACATTGGGCTCATTACAAGGTATCAAATCGGGAGGCATGTGACATCCATTTTATTGTTACTGGTGACGATAGAATTGGCCATTTAGTTAAATTAGAATTTGCCAAATTCTCCTAGTGTACTAGTGTCTTTCCCCCTTTTTAACGAGTTTAACCCACGGTGTGACACTTTGAGAGTATTAACGTCCTATTCACCAGCAACCTTCCACCCTGTGGTTTTGGCACAAATTGATGACCGGGGCCCAGGTCAATATTTACAAGAGTGATTACTTCTACTGCCCACGGGTGGTTCCTGCCCCTTTCTTAAGGATTCATGTCAAATGTCACCTCTGCCAGAAAACCTCCGCCACCCTCTCCCATTCTGATATGGATGCCTCTCTTCGGTGCACCTGCAGCAACCTGACCTTCTGGCTGATTGCAGGTTTACTTGTAGGTTTCTATCAGAGTTAGTTGGGATCCTTTGTCAAGAAGAGCTTTCCTTCCCCACCCCCACAATATTTGTTGTTGATTTTGTGGTGGTTTTAAAATTTTGTTTGAGTATCACTCCGTATTCATGGACCCTTTATTTTTAAGCTCATTTTGAGAGAGAGAGAGAGAGAGTGCAAGCAGGGGAGGGGCAGAGAGAGAGAGAATCCCTGGTAGGCTCCGTACTGTCAGCACAGAGATCATGGACCATGAGATCATGACCTGAGCTGAAACCAAGAGTCAGACTGAGCCACCTAGGCACCCCAGACATGGACCCTTTAAAAAAAATCAAATATGAATCATTTATTGTCAGTGTTTTTGAAGGTCACACTAACTCAAATTTGGCAAGAGAAAAGCTCTAGTGAGCTGACTCCTACATCATTTGACGTGCCCCGCCAGGTTTCTCGTATTTCCTCACTGTGTGGTACAAGACGGTGCAGGTTTATGTTGCCCTTTTCTAGTCCAAAACCGGATTCAGCCATTTCTTCAAGAACTCTTAGTTCCTGTTAGTGGTGAATGGTATTTAGAAACCACGATCATCACAGTGTCATTGCTATTGGACTGTCCCCTCCTGGGCTCCTCAGAAGACAGCCAGGTCCATCTCCTAATCCTAAATTCATCCTGATACTGCTGGTTTTCATCCAGAACCACAGCGTTGTAGCCTCCATCTCCCGTAATGAGAACAGTGGTTTCTACAACCTCAGCATTTACTCATTTGCTCAGTCCTACAGCGCACACAGAACAACTTCATGATTACTGTTCCTATACTATAACCAAGAGCATAAATAATAAGTTCTAAAGATTTCTTTGTATTTATTTTTGTCCTCAGGGTATACTTCACTGAGCATAGAATGTCCAAGTATTATATTCAGAAGGTACTTGGATTGTTTGTTTTTTTCATTTGGTCCTACTTTTATTTAATGTGGGTTTTTGCCCATGTTTATTTATTTACTTTTATTTAAAAAATAATTTTTTTTTATTTTTGAGAAAGAGAGAGACAGCATGCAAATGAAAGGAACTAATATCACCTAAGTTCAGGACTTTACTAGAAAGCTAAAATAATCAGACACTGTGGTTCTGGCATAAGGACAGCCATTCAGATCAACAAAACAGACTACGCATGGTTCAGAAATAGACTCTCAGGTCCAGGCTCCGTCTTTTCAACATGTGGTTCTGGAGTAAATGGACACACTTATGGGGAAAAGGTGAATCCTGACACTTACCCTGCTGCATACAAAACGAATAACTAAAAAGATCTGGACCTAAATGCAGAGGCTAAAATTCAAAACTGTCTTTCTTTCTTTTCTTTTCTTTCCTTTCCTTTCCTTTCCTTTCCTTTCCTTTCCTTTCCTTTCCTTCTTTCTTTCTTTCTTGTCAAAAACTTCTAAATGAATGCACAGGAGAGATTATCTGTGCCCTTGGGATAGGCAAAGATGGACTAGATAGGACACAAAAAGTACATGAATCATAAGAGGAAATGATCGATAAATTGAGCTTCATCAAAAAAATTTTTAATAACTTCTGCAGTTCAGTAGATAATATTAAGAAAACAAAAAGGAAGGAAGAAAAGGAAGAAGAGGAAGGAAGAAAGGAAGGGAGAAGGAAAGAAAGAAAGAAGGAAGGAAAAAAAGAAGGAAAGAAAGAGAAAGGAGAAAACAAAAAGGCAGGCTACAGACGAGAAAATTTATTTGCAGCATTTGTATCTGACAACGGACTTGGCATTCAAGATACACAGAGAACTCTTACATCTCAATAAGAAGACAATCCAATAAAAAAAATAAAAGGACAAAGTATTTTAACATACTTCACGGAAGATGAGCTACGAAAGGCCAGTAAGCCCATGAAAAGATTCTCAATATCATTAGTGATCAGAGAAATGCAAATTAAAGTCCCAATTAGATCCCACACACCCCACTAGAACCGCTCCTGAGAAGATTAACACGAGGTGTGGGCAAGAACGTGGAGCAGCCAGAACTCCCAGACAGTACTGTTGGGAATGTACAATGACAGGTCTACTTTGGAAAACAGTTTGGCAATTTCTTATCAGTTTAGACCTACTCTTCCCATACCACTGAGCCATCTCATTCCTAAGTATTTATCCAGAAGAAGGGAGGACACATCCACACAAAAATTTTGCCCGCCAGGGTCCATGGCAGCAAGCCCCAAACTGGGAGCTACCCAAATGTTTATCAACAGATGAACCAATAAACAAAATGTGACTTATCCACCCAGGGGCAAACTACTCAGCAGGGGATAGATCACTAATAGGTTTAATAATATAGATGGCCCTCAGAAATGTATTCTAAGTGGAAGAAGCCAAATGCCAGAGTATCTACTTTGTGATTCCATCTATATGAAACTGTAGAAAAGGCAGATCTAATCTACACTGAAAGCCAGCCCGTCAGTGGTTGCCTGGGGACTGAGTTGACTGAAATAGGGCAAAAGATAGCGTTCTGTGGTGATGGAAATGTTATATATTTTTGTTGTGATTATACAAGGGTATAAATGTAACAAAATCTCATCAAGGTGTACACTTTAGGTGGGTGGATTTTTTCACATATGTGTGAAGTTGATGTTTTTCAAAGTTGGCATATTCAACACAATATCAAAGGAGAACAAAGTGGGACTCACTGAACTCAAGACTCACTATACAGCCACAGTACTCAAAAGAGAAAAGAGTGTGGTACTTGTGAAAGAACAGACCAGATGAATGGAATAGAGAGCCCTGAAACAGGCCCACATGGATCTGGTCATCTGATCTTGACAGGAGCAAGGACCATACAATGGAGCAAAGGAAGTCTTCAGAAATGATGCCAGAACTGCGCATCCACAGGCAAAAACATGAATCTAGGCACGGACCTTATAGCTCACAAAATAACTCAAAATAGATCACAGAGCTAAATGTAAAATACTGAACTATAAAACTCCTAGTAGATAACACAGGAAATAATCCTAGATGACCTTAACTATGGCTTTGACTTTTTAGCTATAATACCAAGGAAACATGAAAGTGATCATGGGTAGGCTGGGCTTCATTAAAATTGAAAACTTCTCTGCAAAAGACATTGTGAAGAGAAGGAGAAGGCAGGCCACAGACTGGGGAAAAAATATCTGCAAAAGACATCATATAAAGTATTATTATCCAAAATATATAAAGAACTCTTAAAATAACAATAAGAAAACAATAAAATAAAATGGTCTAAAGACCTTAACAGACACCTCATAATAAGGCATACAGATATTAAGATAAACCTATGAAAAGATACTTCACATCGCATGTCATCAGGGAAATGCAAAATAAAACAATGAGCTGTCACTACACTGAAAATCTAGAACACTGACACCACCAAATGCTGAGGAGGGATGTGGAGCTCGTGGCAATGCAAAAGAGTACGGCCACTTGAAAGACAGTTTCACAGTTTCTTACAAACTAAACCGCTCCTACCATACAATCCAGCAATCGCAGGCCTTGCTATTTACCCAAAGGAGTTACGTCCACACAAAAACCTGCAGACGGGTATTCGCAGCAGCTGTGTGCATGATCGCCAAAGCATGGAAGCAACCGAGATGTTCTCCAGGGGCTGAACGAGTGAATACATTGTAAGTTCAGACAGTGCAGTATTATTCAGTGCTAAAAAGAAATGAGCTAAAAAGCCGTGAGCAGACGTGGAGGCACCTTCAATGCATGAATGATGTATGATTGTGACTGGATGACATCTGGAAAATGCAAAACTATGGAGACAGTAAAAAGATCCCTGGTTGCCAGGGGCGAGAGGAGAGGATGAATAGGCAGAACACAGAGTATTTTTAGGGCAGTGAAAATACTCTGTATGATACCATAATTATGGATACATGTTTATACCTTTGTCCAAACCCACGAGATGTACAACAGGACTGAACATTAGGGGCGCCTGGGTGGCTGTTGGTTAAGCGTCAGACTTCAGCTCAGGTTATGATCTCAGGGTTCTTGGTTCTGGCCCTGCATTGGGCTCTGTGCTGACGGTTTAGAGCCTGGAGCCTGCTTCGCCTCCCCCGCCCCCCTTACCCCGCTCATGCTCAGTCTCTTTCTCTCTCAAAAATAAATATTTAAAATTTTTTAAAAAAGTGATCCCTAATGTGAACGATGGGCTTTGGGTGATGATAATGTGCTAATGTAGGTTTGAGTGTGTAACAGATGTACTATCCTGATAGGGGAGGCTACGCATGTGTGGGGCAGAGAGTACATGGGAAATCTGTACTTTCCCTCAATTTTGCTGTGAGCCTACAATTGCTTTAGGGGCCCCTGGCTGGCTCACTCAGTATAGCTTGAGACTCTTGATCTTAGGGTCATGAGTTCAAGCCCTATATTGGGCATGGAGCCTACATTTAAAAAAAAAAAAGTACTTTAAAAAAAATTAAAGCCTGGGGCACCTTGTTGGTTCAGTCAGTTGAACGTCCGGCTTGGGCTCAGGTCATGATCTCATGGTTTGTGGGTTCGAGCCCCGCATCAGACTCTGTGCTGACAGCTAGCTCAGAGCCTGGAGCCTGCTTCAGATTCTGTGTTTCCCTCTCTCTCTGACCCTCCCCTGCTCACGCTGTATCTCTCACTCTCTCAAAATAAATACAACATTAAAAATTTTTTTTAAATAAAATAAAACAAAGCCTAATTTTTAAATTGATGTTTAAAGCCAGGGGGGAAAAAGCCTCTCATTCTCTTTCCCTCTGTAATCTGTTCCCACCCTCTAGGATAAAGGATTTCATTAGTTTCTTGATTGTTCCTTCCATGTTTCTTTTTGAAGCAGTGTGTGTGTGGATACATATTGTGTCCAGTATTCTATAAATTAAAGGAAGCATACTCTTTTACACCCTGCTTTTTTCAATTAATATATCTTGATGATTATTCTTTGACAGTATTTGGAAACCTCCCTTATTTTTTTTCCATAGTGGCGTTCTGCTCGTCTCTGGGTGTGTCCCGTAGTTTATTCAACCAATCGCTCATGCACGGGCATTCGTGTTGCCTTCATTTTTCTGCTGTCCTAAAGTTGTAATGGATAACTTTGTTAAGTGTTTTTATTTTATTGGAATTGTGGCTTTTGGCTAATTTTCTAGAGATAAGCTTGCTAGGTCAAAGGATAAATGTATGTATACTTTTGTTAGATATTGCCAAATTTGTCTCCAAGTTGGGTTGTACCGCTTAGCATTAGAAAGAGAATGCTCGCTTCCCTACACAATTCTGACACAACAGTGAGGAGGCTTCTGAAGTTTTCTTAGCCTGGTAACTGGGAAATGGTATCCCAAGATAGTTTTAATTTGGATTCTTTTTCTTTTCTTTTTTTTTAAGTTTATTTTGAGAGAGAGAGAGAGAGAGCGCGAGCATGAGCAGGGGATGAGATGGAGACGGAGAGAGAGAATCCCAAGCAGGCTCTGCCCTGTCAGTGCAGAGCCCAAAGAGGGGCTCGAACCCACGAATCACGAGATCATGACTTGAGCCAAAACTCAGAGTCAGACACTTAACTGACAGAGCCACCCAGGCGCCCCTGCTTTCCTTTCTCTATAAGTAAATCAGTGTGTGTTAAGAGTCATTTGTTTTTTATGGTTGCAAAGTCTTTTCACTTGTTTTGCCCATTTTCAGATGTGGTTTTGGTGTGCTTATTTTAAGAGTTCTTTACAGATTAGGAATATTCATCTTTTATCTGTGATGAAAGTTTGTTTGTTTTTTTAATGTCCTTAGTATTTTTGCCATTCAAAAATGGATATGTAGCGAATTTTGTCAGTCGTTTCTCCTAGCACTTCTGATTTGGGGTCATAGTTAGGAAGCCTTTCCTCACACCTAGATAATGAGATTTCACCCTTGGTTTCTTCTGGTACTTGGGTGGCTTCCTTTTTAAAATTTACCTCCCTGATCCATTTGGAATCTTGTCTTGTGTGTCGTGGGACAGAGGGATCCATTTTATCTTTTCCCAAATGCCCATCCGGTCACTCCAACATTTATGAAAGCGTCTGTCTTTCCAGTAATACAAGGTGCCACCTTTCCTATACACTCATAGCCATGTTTACCATGTTGACTTTATTGTTTTAGTAAGCTTTATATTTTTAAATCTGAGTTGAGAATGAACTAGTTTTTATAACCTACATCTCCAAATTAAGACTGTTGTTTGTCTCTTTCTCGCACTTTCCATGCTCACCCTCTGCCTCTGATGTTTTGTTGTAATCATCTGGTACGTTGGTTCCAATTTGGTTTTGCCTCAGTTTAGTTTGTTTGCACATCATGATTCTGCTAATGTGGGATTCTTTCTTGCAAGCGCAGCAAGCGTCAGAAGACGTTTCTCAGCAGGTTCTCTCCAGTAGTTGTAAATTACACTGGTATCCGTGCCCGCCACTGCTTCATGACGCCAATTTGTTTCTCTGTTGTATGTGTTTTTCTTTTCCTAGACCTACAGGGTAACCTTAGGTACATTTTGGGGAAATTTTTCACAGATGGTACATTTTCTAAACCCTTGATGTGGTATCAGCATTTCCGGAGAGTTTTGGCGGCAGTGTGGGTCCTACAGTCTTCACTGCCTCCAAATACTTTCTGGCGGCCTTCAAGGCTTTTTCTTCATGTTTGAAGTTCACTAGCTTATCAGGAATCAGCCAGATCCTGCACCTCATCTCATTTACCCTGCTTGCATTCAGGGAGTCCTGTCTTTCTGAGAACTGAAATCTGATTTTCAGTATGAGGGGATTGCATGTAATTGTGGGTTTCTTGCTACTTTTTTCTCTTTCTTTGCTTTCTTAACTCCTGCTTGTTAGATGCCCTTTGTCCTTCATTCTCTTAACTTTTTTCTGCTAATGTTCAGCTTTGTGCCTTTCAGCATTGCTGTCTGGAACGATCACTTGACTCAGTTTCCCCGATGACTTATTCATAGTGTTCATCCCCATCAAGATTCACTTTCTGCCCATGTATTAAAATCGAGATGATCTGTTTGGCAATTATATTTTTATTCTGATGAGGAACTTATGATACAGCCTGCTCCTTTTTGTGTGTGAGAGAGAGATAATATGTCATCTGAAAACTCTCCATAATATACAATATTTATTTAGTACTTCCTTCTTCATTTATCACTATTACTGGAGTGTTGGTTTTCTCTGGTTAGTTTCATGCTTCTCTTTCATGGTGTTATTTTTTATCAAATATTCAGTGATTCTTGTTTATTTAAATGTTAAATGGCATTGAAATTCTAGATTGGTCATTATTGGTTATTGAAGTGTATTTTCTCAGGACAAAGGATAATCCCTACTCTTTCTGTTTTCTTTTTTTTTTTTTTTTTTTTTTGAGAGACAGAGAGAGACAGCATGAGCAGGAAAAGGTCAGAGAGAGAGGGAGACACAGAATCTGAAGCAGGCTCCAGGCTCTGAGCTGTCAGCACAGAGCCCAACGCAAGGCTCGAACCCATGAACCGTGAGATCATGACCTGAGCTGAAGCCAGATGCTTAACCGACTGAGCTACCCAGGCTCCCCTTTTTTTATTTTTTAATGTTTATTTTTGAGAGAGAGAGACTGAAAGAGAGCATGAGTGGGGCAGGGGCAGAGAGAAAAGGAGACACAGAATCTGAAGCAGGCTTGAACTCAAGAACTATGAACTATGAGATCATGACCTGAGCTGAAGTTGGATGCTTAACTGACTGGGCCACCCAGGCACACCTCTGTTTTCTTGACCTATTTCTTTCACATAGATGCAGTTTCACATTCTTCTGTTTTCAAGGGTTTCTGATCAGTCTGATTCCATTTGATTTCCATTTCCTATAAATTTCACACTGGTCCAATTTACTGATTGTGCCCTTCAAATCCAGTGCTATCATGAATTTATTCTAATGTTAAAACTTTTGTTTCATTTCAGAAGAGAATGGGAAAGAAAAGTAAAAATCCAGTTCAGATATCTTCAGTTTATGAAACAAAAATTTCTCTCCCCCTGCATAGAAGTCATGGCTATTAGATATAACGGACTCTCTGAGGGTGCCCCCGGTTTAGCATGAACAGGACCTCCCCAGAGTCATTGAGGTTCTAGGGACATTCTAGGGAATGAGTTTGCACATTCAGTATCACCTACCTTGTCATAACAGGCTACTGTGTAAACCGTGATGCCAGTGTCCTAATCTAAAACACAGGGGTGCCTGGGTGGCTCCATCAGTTAAGCGTCTGACTCTTGGTTTCAGCTCAGGTCATGATCTCACAGTTTCTTGGGTTCGAGCCCCGCGTCGGGCTCTGTGCTGCTGGTGGAGCCTGTTTGGGATTCTCTGTCTCCCTCGCTCTCTGCCCCTCCCCCACTCATCCTGTCTTTGTCTTTCTCAAAATAAATAAATAAACTTAAAAAAGTAAAACAGTAAATAAAATGCAGTAACCTACCACTTCACTTATTTCATTTGTAAAACAACTTCATGAAATTTAGAAACAGAACTCCTTCTTGTAACAGTTTAAACACGTTTTTCATTTAATTGTATATGCATGTATAAAGTAATAAAAATTTTAAGTTAATATTTTTAATTTTAGAATCACCAAATTAAAGACAGACGGTTCAAGATATTGCTTGAGAAACAGACATGTCACAAAACTAGAACATTCTGCTTGGCCAGGCCTGTTTGGGCAGGTGATCATCAGAATCAGAAACAAGATTATAATTACAAGGTGGCTGGGTAAACGCAGAATCGGAGCGAGAAGGGCTAACTGAATTTCAGAAGTCAGTACCTGAAGGAGCTGGCGAGTCACTAGGGCGATACCTTGTCTCCAGGAAGGGCCGTGCCTACTGCGAGCGCCGCGGTCTCCCCATTGATAACCGGTTCTACCGGCCACGGGGAGCACAGATCTGCCATCCGCCTGCCACGTTTCCGCCGGAAACAGCCTCCTTCCACAGCCGCCACACCTTTACCTAAGAAAAGTGGCACAGCCAGTTCTGGGGTCTCGAGCTTATGGAGGTCACCCCACCTCCTCCCCCCTCATGATCCCATGAGGTACCCAGGGCTGCATCTCCTGTTTGGGGTTACGAGTGTCCGTCACCCGCAGGTGCAGATGGTGTGGATGCCACTCCCGTGAGCCAGCAATGATGGTGAAGTGCAGGGTGTCAGCAGCTGATCCTGAACCTGGGTTCAGGTTAGCAGGAGGGTCTCTCTAGAGTGGGAGCTATCAGCTCCTCGGCCCCACCTTTGGAGATAATAGTGATGCCACCAACTGAGTTCTCCATTGACTTTATCTGCAGAAAATTGGCTGCCCGGAACTTATAAATCAGGCTCTTTATGAGAATGAAAGCCTGATTTCCCATTCAGTTATTTATATCATGTGCAAAAGGCTGAAATAAACACTTAGATCTGGAATATTTAAGATCTAATATTGGGTAAACACAGCAAGCCCTCCTTTGAGGTTTCCTTTGGAGAATTTGGGGTTTTTAAAATAAATTTGTGTTGTTTTTTTAATGTTTATTTATTTATTTTGAGACAGAGAGAGAATGCACACTTGCAAGTTGGGGGGCAGGCGGGGCAGAGAGAGAGGTCAGAGAGAGAAACCCAAGCAAGCTCTGAGCTATTAGTGTGGAGTCCAACAGGGAGATTTATGATGGGAGCTGAAATCAAGAGTAGGACCCTTAACCAACAGAGCCACCTAGGTGCCCCTGCTTTGGAGAATATGTCTTCTTAGAATGAGCAGACCAGAATTAATGTCCCCGCCTTCCTTCCGCCCAGCCTCCCTACGCAGGGAGGTCAGATACGCCCACCTCGTTCTCCAGCTGCGCTGGGAGAGCTAGAAGTGATCAGGGTAGGAAAAGCTGCCGCTGGCTGGGTGCTGGGTGCTGTGCCCGGGGCTTTCTGTGACCGCTCCTTGAATGAAGAACACCTGTGTCTTTTGCAGCTGTGAGGATGACCTCTCCGAGGACAGAGACGAGCTCCTGCATGGGATTTCAGAGCTGGACATCAGCAACTCGGATTGCTTCCCTTCCCAGCTGCTGGTGCACGGGGCGCTGGCCTTTCCCCTGGGGTTAGACTCCTACCATGGCTGTGTCATAGCGGCTGCCCGCTACGGCCGGGGCCGGGTGGTCGTGACCGGCCACAAGGTGTTATTCAGTGTCAGCAAACTGGGCCCCTTCCTGCTCAATGCCGTGCGCTGGCTGGACGGGGGCCGCAGAGGCAAGATCGTGGTGCAGACAGAACTGAGGACACTGAGCAACCTGCTCGCCGTGGGGGGCATAGACACCAGCGTCGAGCCCCATCTGACCAGCGACGCGAGTGTCTACTGCTTTGAACCTGTGAGCGATGTGGGGGTCAAAGAGCTGCAGGAGTTCGTAGCGGAGGGCGGGGGACTGTTCGTTGGTGCCCAAGCCTGGTGGTGGGCCTTCAAGAACCCCGGAGTGTCCCCTTTGGCTCGTTTCCCAGGAAACCTCCTCCTCAACCCCTTTGGCATCAGCATCACAAGCCAAAGCCTCAATCCGGGGCCCTTCCGTACCCCTAAAGCAGGGATCAGGACCTACCACTTCCGCTCCACTCTGGCCGAGTTCCAGGTCATAATGGGCCGGAAGAGAGGGAATGTGGAAAAGGGCTGGCTGGCAAAGCTGGGGCCGGACGGGGCAGCCTTCCTCCAGATCCCCGCAGAGGAGATCCCTGCCTACATGTCTGTGCACCGGCTCCTGCGGAAACTGCTGAGTCGCTATCGGCTCCCAGTGGCAACCCGGGAGAACCCCGTCATCAACGATTGCTGCAGGGGTGCGATGCTCTCCCTGGCCACCGGTCTGGCCCACTCTGGGAGCGACCTCTCTCTGTTAGTGCCAGAAATCGAAGACATGTACAGCAGCCCCTATCTGCGTCCCTCGGAATCTCCGATCACCGTGGACGTCAACTGCAACAATCCAGGTAAGGAATGGGGGCGGAGAGAGCAAGAACTCAGCATGGGGGCCTGTGGGCAGGGGGCCTGATGGCCTCCGAAGGCCATCTCCACCCGTGGCCATGCACTTTCCAGGAGATGGGGGTTGGGGTTTGCAATGACATC
>PJEM01009767.1:0-68450 GCA_004023845.1 Helogale parvula
TTTAATTGAAATAGAATTGACATATAATATTCTATTGACTTTATGTGTACAGAAGAATGATTGGACATTTGCATACATTGCCAACTGATTACCACAATAGGTCTAGTTATCATCTGTCACCATACAAAGTTAAAACAATATTATTGATTGTATTTCCCATGATGTTCATTGCATCCCATGACTTATTTATTTTATAACTGGGAGTTTGTACCTCTTGATCCCCTTCACACATTTCATGCTTCGTCAGCCACCCTGTCTGGCAACCACTGCTCTAGTCTCCATACCTGTAAGTCTGAGTTTATTTGGTTTTGTTTGTTTTGCTTTTTAGATTTCTGTTACAAGGGAAATAATGTGGTATTTGTCTTTTTCTATCTAACTTATTTCACTTGGCTTAATACCCTCAAGATTCATCCATGTGGTCACACATGTCAACAATTAATTCTCTATTATGGTTGAGTAGTATTCCATTGTATATATACCATGTCTTCTTTATCCATTCATCCATCAGTGAACACTTAGGTTATTTCCATATTTTGGCTATTATAAGCAATGCTGTGACAAACATGGAGATGTGTACATCTTTTCAAATTAGTATTTTCATTTTCGTGGGGTAGATACCCAAAACACAAAATGCTCAATTATACGGTAGTGCTTTATAACGAATTTCTGAGGACTTTTCATACTGTTTTCTACAGTGGTTGCTCCAGTTTACATTCCCACCAACACTGCATGAGGGTTCCTTTTTTCTCCACATTCTTGCCAACACTTGTTATTTCTTGTCTACTTGATACTAGCCCTCTGACTCGTGTGAGATGATATCTCATTGTGGTTTTAATTTGCATTTCCCCGATGAGTGATGTTGAGCATCCTTTCATGTTTCTATTGGAAATTTCTATGTCTTCTTTGGAAAAATGTCTATCCAGATCCTATGTTCTTTTTAATCAAAAAATTCTTTTTGCTATTGAGTTGTATGAGTTCTTTATATATCTTGGATATTGACCCATATCCAATGTATGATTTGCAAGTATCTTTTCTTTGAGGAGGTCTTTTCATTTTGTTGATGGTTTCCTTTCTTGTGAAGGTTTTTAGTTTTATGTAATCCTGTGTGGTTTGATTTAATTGTTTTTATTTATTTTTTTTTTTGCTTATGTGACCCATTCCTTTGGAGTCAGATCCAAAAACATTGCCAAGACTAATGTCACAGAGCTTATTGTCTATTTTTTTCTTCTAGAAATTTTATGGTTTCAGGTATTACGTTCAAGTCTTTAGTCCATCTTGAGTTAATTTTGTGTACATTGAAAGATAGTGGTCCATTTTTCTTGTGACTAAGCTGCCCAGTTTTTCCAATATCATTTATTGAAGAGGCTGTCTTTCCTCCATCGTATATTCTTGCCTCTTCTGCCATAAACTAATTGATCATATATGCATGGGTTTATTTGGGGGCTCTCTTTTCTGTTCTATTTATCAATGTGTATGCATTTATGCCAATAATCATATCATTTTCATTACTATAGTTTTGTAGTATAGTTTGAAATCAAGGTATGTCATACCTCTGGGTTTGTTCTTTCTCAAGATTTCTTTGGCTCTTTTGGGCCTTTTGTGGTTCTAGACAAACGTTAGAGTTATTTGTCCTAGTTTTGTGAAAAATGTTACTGAAATTTTGATAGGGATTGCATTGAATCTATAGATTCCTTTGGATAGTATGAACACTTTAAGAGGTATTAATTTTTCCAATTCATGAACATGCTACATCTTTCTGTTTGTATCTTTTTCCATTTCCTTTATCAGTGTCTTATATTTTATCAATGTACAGGTTTTTACAGGTTAAATTTATTCCTAGGTGTTTCATTCTCTTTTGATGCAGTTGCAAGTAGGATTGCTTTATTTATTTCTGTTTCTGATAATTCATTATTAGGGTATAGAAATGCAAAGAATTTTGTATATTAATTCTGTATCCTGAAAGTTTATTGACTCCCCTCTCTTTTGTGGGTAGATTATCTCTCCCATTTTCTTGGTCAAATGGTATATTTATGTCTCCACGTTCCCACTGCAAAAGCCTAAGTCATCCCTGAAGTCTTTCTCTGCCAGATTCTCTTTCTCACTACGTAGTGTGGGCACAATGGTATTTGTTCTACTAATCAAACTCTTCTGAGATTGGCTTCTGAGTGACTGAACAAGAATAGAAGAAATGGCTCTAATTTATTTCAGCAAAATGCCCTGACCAGTCTGTGTCTGCTGAATCCTTCCTTAACAGGTATTTTATTCTTATTCTCTGGAGTTTCCTGGGTCCTGGCGTTGCCAAGTGATTTCCTTTGTCCTTCCTATTGATTATGAAAGCTCTCATAATAATCATAATCTCCACTGCCCAACTAAAAATTTTTTTTTGCTTATAACTAAAACCCCTAAGCATTAGAGTGGTTAAGAACATGAACTTCAGAAACATGACCTAGCTTCATATTTGGCCTTCCACTAGATAGTAGTTGAGTGAAATTTACTTTATCTCTTTTTGCTCAGATATAAACAGGTATATTAATGTCTAATACATAGGGTTGTTCTAAGAATTAAATTAGGCAACATAGGTAAATGTATAGTATAATTTCTTGGCAACCAATAAACACTCAAAATTGAGAATGGTAGCAAGTTAGTTGAACTTTGGTTTCCTCAACTATAAAACAGGAAGTAATAATAATACATCTTACATATATTTTCTGGGTGGAGTTATAAATAATATGGCACATGTAGATTTTTTTAAACTTATTTATTTTTGAGAGAAAGACAGACAGAGCATGAGCAGGGGACAGTCAGAGAGAGAGGGAGACACAGAATCAGAAGCAGGCTCCAGGCTCTGAGCTGTCAGCACAGCTGACATGGGGCTCAAACCCAAGAACCGTGAGATCATGACCTAAGCTGAAGTCGGCCGCTTAACCAATTGAGCCACCCAGGTGCCTCTGGCATGTGTAGAGTGTATGCAAAGCACTATAACACGACTGGCATTCATGTATTATCCCTAGTAAGTAATTATGTAATACTCCTTGGTTTGGCATAATGTCATAATGATCATCATCAATATTATTATCATTATAATCAATATCTAACATTCCTATGTGAAGTATTTTGCTTTTAATACTTTTAAATATTTGTAGTAAAGAATAGATACTGTTATCCTCATTTTATTTGTTTACTTATCTTTTTTTTTTGTTTGTTTAGAGAGAGAGAGAAAAAGAACATGAGCAGAGGCAGAGGGGGAAAGAGAGACAGACAGACAGAGAGGGAGGGAGGGAGGGAGAGAGAGAGAATCATAAGCAAGCTCCATGCTCAGCACAGAGCCCAGTGCAGGGCTTGATCCCACAACCCTGGTATCATGACCTGAGCTGAAATCAAGAGTCAGATATTCAATCAACTGAGTCACCCAGGCAACCAGTTAGGCTCAAGTTATATAAAAAGAATCTCAAGGTCAATAGCTTTAAGTAATTTGCCCAAATTTTCTCAGCTAGTAGGTAGGTAGTCAGGGACTTAAAACCACTCATTATGAATTCAAAGCTCATGTTCTTTGTTACAGTACTCTGAAGGTGAATGAAATGTTCATAGTTGGTTCAATGGCCCTGTATTTCAAGCAGGAAAAAAAAAATGTCTGATTTTTTTGAAGTATATTAACCAGTTAGCAAAGAAATAACCATTGTTGTCAGCTCTCTGGTCCATGTTTTGGTTCTGAATTCTTTAAACCAATTGAATTTTCCCACCTATTATTTGAAATACATCACAGAATATGTTTCTCTCTCTCTCTCTCTCTCTCTCTCTCTCTCTCTCTCTCACACACACACACACACACACACACACACACACAAAATGTAAGAAGTTTCTAAGTAGAAGATGGAGTAGTTACTAAAGTTTAGTTTTCTGTTACTTTTGTATAAAAGAAAAACAAGCATTTTTATGGCCTTTTTTTTATAAAGAAAAAAATTGAATCATTAAATTTTGTCAAACCCATGCTTCTAAGTGCTGGAGCTATGAAAATTTGCTATCTTTATAAGACAAGGTATCATGTAAAAGGTAAAGTATATAAGCAAACATTTACTCTAAAACACATCTCCCAGAGGAAAGCTTTTCCTACATCTATTTCTCTTATGATGTGACACTTTGTCAGGGTGTTTTTATTTCTTACTGACTGAAAAATAAAGTTATTTCTGGGGACTTGAAACTTGGATTGAAACTTATCATTAAAGGAATTTCCTTCATGTTGGTATTTATTCAGTCTTTGAACAACTACAAACTTTCAAAACATGCAATATACAAAAGTGAAAGTTTAAATTGGTGATTTGGACAATCTTACCTGATCTGTTTAGTAAAATTTCTATAATTCATTTTCTCTAGCATATATCAGTACTTTTTAAACTCAAATTTTTATTTTGGTTTATATATATATCTATAAAACTAAGTAAGGCATGCATTTATGTATTCACTAAACAAATATATCTTAAATGTCTTCTTTGTGTCTTGTGATAAGCTACGGACCATGGCTAGAAAGATGAAAGAGAATCTTATTTCAAGAAACTCAGTCTATGGGAGAAATCACCAGCAAAGGCAATTATAATAAACTAGGTTAACTGCTATGCTAGAGACACACACCTCCTGGCTCTGGGGACACTGAGGAACATTTAACCTGCATCTCATATTTGACTAAAATATGAGAATGCTAACCTTAAATCAGGGCTGAATATTAATAAAAGAGTGAAAGAAAGCTATGTTCCTTAGATTTAGTGTCATGGTGTTCACAAAATTCATTGCTGAAGTAAATTCTGTTTTCCACACACTGTTATACGATTGATATATGGCCTAGTGTTTAAAGTATAGCTTCTGCAGTCAGGTGTTTTCATGTCTAAATCCTGATGTACCACTGCCTTGGTGCATTTTTTACCAATTTAAACTTTATATTCCTTCATTTTAAAAGGTAAATGACAGTCATTTCATCTCAGAGCACCATTTGGGGATTAAACAAAACAGTCTATATAATCTATGTTTATATTTTCTCTCATGTAGTCAATAAATGATAGCTACTATCATTGTCTTTGTTATCATTATCATTATTATTTCCTACCATATATTGTTTTATTTTGGACATGATATTATTTTTTAATAGCGGGAAAGTCACTGAGACCAAGTCTTATTCAGTTAATCTTCCTGGACATACATTTCCTTTCTGAAAATTAGAGATAGACCTAGAGAGTGAGGTTGAGCTACGGATCCTCATAAGTCCCTTTGGTATCTACCTTGTTTGTCCTTCCAACAGGTCCTAGCATTCTGCATTAGGGAAACAGATGAACATTAGCAAAGTGAAATTTCGTATAATTCAATGTAAAGTCTTTGGTTCCAAAAAATTAATCAAGAATGTATGGCAGGGTAGAGAAACTGATAGTGTGTTAGGAGCAGTTCATTCCCAGAAGGTGGAGATCTTTAAATAGAATATAAGTTCAATGTGAGCTCCAAAGTGTGTCAAGTCTGATAAAAAGTAAATGGCACTTTAGACTGCTACCTCGATGATGGCATCCTTCATTTGATTAGAGGCCATGTGGAGGCTCAATCCAGATCTGGATGAGGATATATGCAAGGACAATGTTAAAAAGGTGAGATGGCTAGAGGAAGAGGAGCAGAACACTGGAATGGTGAAGGCAATCGTATTGTGAGTAGAACATTTGAGTAAAATGGAGCTTGTTAATCTAGGAACAGGACAAGTTGAAGAAGCAGGGGGAAAAAGAACAAGAAGTTCTCTTCAAACATTTGAAGCCCTTCTCTACAGCAAAGGCTTTAGATATAGCTAGAGTAGACCTAGTACATTGAATGAGACCCTGTGGTTGAGGTTTCAGAGAGAAAAATTTGGTTCAATTGCACAGCATAATTCTAAACAGTTAGAGCTCTTTTAAAAGGCTTTAAAGGTAGAGTAGTAAGTACCTTCCACCAGAAGTGCTTAAGTAAAGATTAAGTCAGTATCTTTCAAACCTCTTCCATGCAAAGAATAAACTAGGCTTCCTGATAAAAATATATATTTCTTCAAACTCCCCTATAGTTCTGATTCAACAGTTCAGGGGGAATATATATATATATATATGAGATGAATTTTTTATGAGCAGGAAACTTTAGGAAAGCCTTCTCTGTTTATCTACCAAAGATGTAATAAGAAGGTTCTTGATTTATTTTTTATTTTTGAGAGACAGAGCATGAGTAGGGGAGGGCAGAGACAGAGGGAGACACAGAATCCGAAGCAGGCTCCAGGCTCTGAGTTGTCAGCACAGAGCCTGATATGGGGCTTGAACTCACAAACCGCGAGATCATGACCTGAGCTGAAGTTGGCCGCTTAACTGACTGAGTCACCCAAGTGCCCCAAGAAGGTTCTAGATTTTGATGGAAAGACTGTTTCTATGTGTTGAAGATTCATTTTAAATTTCTCACAGATTCTCAATATATTTAGTGATTGACTTCCATCGTAATCCTTGTAGCAATACTATTTTAAGAAACACATATAAATTTGTATACAGCATATGATCCAACAGGGTGGAGAAGATGTTTTATTTTAAGATGTGAAAATGTTTTAGAAAGCTTGGGAATAATTTAATCATCAGTATTCAGGTTTATAAAGATGTACATATTTTTGTACTTCAGGATGAAAATTTCCTGTGTATCATTCCATCAAAATAAACATGTATGTATCACGCAAATTAATAAGATGGGTAACTTTTAAATGACATCCCAAAGTTTGAAAAAAAATATTGGTTTACAGAATATGAACTATTAAAGGTTGAACACTGTAGGAATCGATAAATCAGGACTGATATTTTTTGTATGATTTAGAAAAAGAATTAGCCTGTGACATTTCAGGCTGTGGAAATGATGGCTGTTAGCAGAAACATTCACTTTAAATTGTTATTTTATAAGCTAAGTTATAGTAACCATCTAGGGACCTGTGTGCTTCTGACTGTATCAATTTTATTCTTGTGACAATTGAGCCAACTCCGGGGTAGTTAGAAATTTGATTTTGCAAAATAAAGAAAACAAAACAAAGAAAAATGTGTCGAACTAAAGTAAACTAAGAAAACATTCAGAACTTCCTTCTAGTCATCAGTAGCAAGACCAATTTATCAGCATGCATTACCCAGAGTGTAGAAAATGAAAATTTGAAAATGAGATAATGTATTTTTTCTGGAGGAAAAATAAGAACAAGAAGGATTCTTGTGCTAGTCATTGTCCTAGCACAATGAAGCATATGAGCTAGAGGCTTGCTGAGTAAGTTAGAAAGATAGATGCCTGAGAGAAAAATTCCAGCCAAAGGATTCTGAACTTCCATACAGAGCATAACACTTGGGCAAACATAATGCCATTTTTGTGGTTTTAACATTTGTCCACAAATTCCCTGATACTCTTCATCCAGGAAGTAGAATCTAATTCTCTCTCTTTTATTTTCAGATTTTTATTTAAATCCTTGTTAGTTAATATGTAGTACAATATTGGTTACAAGAGTAGAATTCAGTAACTCATAGAGCCTAATTCTTCAACTTTGCACATTCTGTGGCCTCATTGGAAGTTATTCACTTCTAATACAATATGGTGGAAATGATAGTATGCAAATCCAGAGACTGGGTAATAAAGAAGCCTCTGTAGGTGCTATCAAGGTTGTTCTGATTTATCTCTCTCAGATCACTCACATTGTGAGGAAACTCAGTAACCCATGCAGAGAGTCACGTGACAAAGAACTAGGTCTCCAGCTAATAGCCAGTGAAGAACTGAGGCCACTCAAGAACTTGGGACTGAATCCTTCCCTAGTCAAGCCTCCACCACAGCCTTTTCAATGACCTGAGCCAGCACCCAACAAGCTAAGGGAGGACCCTTACTGATATTTTCCAATTTATCCCAAGTTATCTTGTCTTTATATAAACTCAGACATTTGCATCTCATCCATTTAGAGATTGTCACAAAGAAATTGTGAGATTCTTGAGAAACTAGCTTTCCTTCCCTTAGTGTTGGGAGAATGCCTTTTTTTCTCTTTAAATATCTTCTTTTTGGCAAGAAGGCCACAAAGTGATGTTGTGTCCTTCTCAATGTATCATATCAAGAATCACATGACATCCACATGTCTCAATGTTGGTTACTTAGTTGTTGGTTGTTAGTCACTTATTCTCATCACTTAGTTGAGGCAGTGTGTTCCATGTTTTACCACTGGAAAGTTATTATTTTCACTTTGTAACTAATAAGTATTCTGAGACCATACAAATACTCTGTTTCTGATCATACGTTTGTCTATTCATTATAGCTTGGGATAATTATTACTGTGGTATTTGCCAAATAGTGATTTTCTATTTCTATCATTATTTCTACATTTAATAATTGGAATTTTAGTATAAAGAAGAGTATTCCTTCTTCCCTCTAGCTTATCTATTCAGTTATTTATTTAAGATTTTTGGTACATTTTTTAAACTTTCAAATGTGAAACTATTTAAATAAAAAGTTAGAAAATTTTTCAAATCTTAAAAATCCCTTAATGTTTTACTGAGGAAGTCCCAGAAGTGTCTTAAGTTTAATGTAGTGTAGGTTAATTTGTAAATTTAGATGTTTTCAAGTAATTTGTGCATCACTGAAGTAGAATAAGATAGTATTTTCAAGATCACTTTTGACTTTGTCAATTATAATAGTATAATTTCTGTTAGGTGGTAGTCATCATATACAGAAGTTTGAGACAAACATTATAGTAGTTATTTCTTTCAATTATTGGAATTCATCCTAGTAAATTTCCTTTCAAAGTGTATATGTCCAAATTCTAAATAATGAACAAATTTATTTTGTTAAAGAAACATATGTTAGAGACTCTTTAATTTAATCCCAGTTTTTCCATTGTTGGTATAAGCACAAGTAATAGAGAAATGGCCATGATTAAAAAATTTTTAATTTGTCATAATTATTTATTTAAATATTTTAGTTTATTTTTGAGAGAGAATGCCATTGACACTGATAGGTATTTTCACTTATATTAGATAAATAGATCCTCAAAACAACTGCTATAATGAGTATTATCTCTATTTTATAGATGAAAACATGGAGTTAGAGAAGTCAGTTATCTTTTCCACGTCTTCCTGCTAGAACTATAAGGATTGGGATTTGGAAACCCCATAGTTTTTTCTTTATATCACAACATCTTAGTCTATATTTCCATAAAGAGCCGTGTTTAAGTAAATTATCACATATTTTCTGAGATTATAATAATTCTCTGTATTATGTCTCTGCTTTCTAGTGCTTTTTCTTTTAGAGGCTCTTTGGTCATTTTTTAAAAATTAATTTAATATTATAGTTTCTTGCTCAGAGAGAAAGTTGAAACAAGTCCATTTTCTTGAAATGTAGTTTTGATGTAGCTATTTCACAAGGATAAAAATAGAAAGGAAATGAAGATCTCCATTATTGTGTTTACAGTTGTTTGACATTATTAGAAACTGTCTATTCTTGGTTAAGTATCGTTTTTATTCTCTACAATATATTACTAAACACATTGCCATTTTTTTGGCCTAGTGCCATGTAAGAGGAAAAGAATAAGTTGAAAATATTTTCCTGTAGCTGCAATGTTAGTAGCTCTCTCTATTTTCAATTGATCAGCATTAGTTGGCAAAGAGGTTCCCTGGTGATGGCCCTAGGCTTTGTTTTGACAAAGAGACCTCAGGGAGATTCCCCAATTAGTTAGGCTGCAATGAATAGTGATAAAGCAGCATAGCTGGCTGGATATAAGGAATAGAAATACATATTAAAAGGAATTCATGTTGTACAATACACTTTCAAAATAAAGATGCTCATTAAAAGATGAAGGTTTAGAATCAAACCCCAAATAAATCTGTACACCTAGAAATGGAGTACCCTAATGCTTTTCTTTCCAAGTGATGTATAATTGTCTGTAGCCACCTGCATTGTTTATAAGTTGAAAATATTATAAAGACGGTAGGATCGTGACTTTTATGTGCCATGGTGATTGGGCATGTGGTATCTGGATTAAATATTATTTCTGGGCGTGTTTGTAATGGTGTTTCTGACTGTAAATAGCATTTGAATCTATAAATTCAAAAACGGGCCCTGTAAAGTATGCTGCCATCCCCAGTGTGGGTGGGCATGGTCCAGTTTGTCAAGAGCCTGAACAGAACTAAAAGAATAAAGAAGGAGAAATTCGTCCTTTATTCTTACCTCACTGATTGAGCTGGGACATCTCAACTTATTTTCTCTGGACCTCACACTGGAATTTACATCATTGTTTCTTCTGGGTGTCAAGCTTTTGGACTTGAACTAAATTACGCCACTGACTTTCCTGGTTTCCAGCTTGTGTGACTTTTTAGCTATCGTACTTTTTTTAGCCAGTTCCTTACAACAACGTCAGTATGATAAATACATATATATTGTATGTGTAATATGTACATATTACATATATTATCTCCTATATATTCTCTATATATACATTATATATAATATAATAGAAGATAGATACTTGATAGATAGATATTTTATTGGGTCTATGATCTCTGGAGAACCTTGATTAATACGGGCAGGGACAAAATATTTTAAAACAAATAATCTATAGCACTTTGCACACAACTGCTATCCAATAAATATTTATTGACACTGACTAATGCCTTTGTCTGGAGTCAGTGAATTGATGTGCAGTGACTTTAGGAATTAAAGTTATAGTGGATTAAATCTGAAGAGTTATTCAAAGCATCCTGGCAAATGGCCCGTTTCCCCCTCTTTGTTCTGTTTCTATCTACATTGCCTTGTAATTTCATTTTTTAAAACTGCAGGACTCTGATGACACTGTTCCATTCTCCTGTATAGCCTAGCAAACCTTTTAGAGCTAAATGAGCAAAGACATGAATCAGCTCATTAGGCAGATGCTGGGTTCCAGGTCTGAAAGAAATGGACAACCTAGGTTATAAATATTAATTGGACAAAATAGCAGTCAGGCAACACTCCTAATTTTGAAAAATGTGCAATAACAAAGGGTGTTATAAGTACATGTTAAATAAGCCACTCTGAAGACATCCTCGAGAAAATTTCCACATAAAAATGCACAGAATTATAACTTGTTAGAGTAATTAGAAAGAAACGCTCTGATTTTCCTAAGTATTTTTAGGATAGACACCTTACTTTTTCTGGTAAGTCAATCGATTTAGAATGTCTATTCAGGAGTAATGTCAGTAAGAAATCAGAATAGGAAGCCTCAGCTCTTATCTCCCATAGAAATACCAATTTAACAACAATATATGGACCAAAATACTTTTCTGAGAAATTCTGAATCCAGCTAACAAGTTGCAGTACTTCAGACAGGCACACAACCAAAAAAAGAGCTACACTGAAAGGGATAAAAGAGCAATCTCACTTCACCCATATCAGCCCCTTCTCCAAACCAGCACAGCTCAGTGACTTGGTCTATGACTTCTCTCTCAAGGAAAAAGAGAACATGGAGTGTGCATCCAGTGACCCTGGACACTCAGTGCACTGCCTCAAAGCCTAGTTCTGGTCTCACCTCACCAGGGACACTAGAACCAGCAAATTTTTGGCCGCCGCGAACAAGAAAAGATGCTGTGGCTTGCTGCTGCTGGTACAGCTGTGCAAGGTTGGGAGAATGTGCAGAAACTGAGGCACCGCATATGAGAGAGAGGATTGGACCATGCCACCAACATTCTAGTTTTGAGGTGTATTTCCAAAGTACTGGCGGTTTCTGTCTTGCCTCCTGTAGAGGGACGATGGGATGAGCATAGTTTGGGTGCCTAGAGACAGCTAAAAATAAAGGATAAAGGTAGGAAGCTTTCTATACATTGTACTGCAAGATAGAGATGAGATGCAGAACTTGAGGCTTCTTTCCAAGAAGGGAGAAAGAGAAGTAGAGCATGCCACCAACATCCTGGGTTGTAATAGAATAGTCAGAAACCCAAGGGAACAAGAGATTATGGGCTCCTGAGAAAAGTTGAAATCAGCAAATCCCTATAATTAGGACTTTACACACAAAAGTCGAGAGAAGATACATCCATAGAAAGGGTTTGAGAGGCTCACAGGATGTCTAGTTGAAATGATGGGTGATTATCTTTCTCAGTTGAAGCTGGTTTGTAAAGACTGGGAGAAATAGCTGTTTCTTCAAATATGTAGGCATTACAAAGCTACAAGGAGCATTGAGAATCATAGAAACATGAGGCAATCAAAGAATACAGATAAATCTCCAGTAATCAACCTGCATAAATGACAAGGAACTCAAAGTAATCAAGTTAAAGAAGCTCAGCGAATTACAAGAGAACATAGATAACAGTGAAATTAGGGAAATGATACATGAAAAAAATGAGAATATCAACAAAAAGATATTATTATAAAAATAACCAAAGAGAAATTTGTAGCTGAAGAGTGTAGTGATTGAACTGAAAATATCACCAGAGTTATACAACAATCAGCTTTATCGAGCAGAGGAAAGAATCAGCAAACTTGAAGATTATTTATTTGAAATCAGTGTTATGCTAAGTAAAATAAGTCAGGCAGAGAAGGACAGATACCATATGTTTTCACTCATATGTGGATCAGGAGAAACTGAACAGAGGACCATAGGGGAGGAGAAGGGGAAAAAATAGTTAAGGAGAGGAAGAGAGGCAAACCATAAGGGACTCTTAAGTACTGAGAACAAACTGAGGGTTGATGGAGGTGGGGGACAGAAAAATGAGTGAGGGGTATGGAAGAGTGCCCTTGTTGGGATGAGCACTGGGTGTTATATGGAAACCAACTTGACAATAAACTACATTCAAAAAAAAAAAGAAGAAGAAATCATCCAGTACTGGAAGCAAAATGGAAAAAAAAATGAAGAAGGCCTAAGGGACTTATAGAATACTAGGAAGTAATGGATGCCTAATTGCTATGGCGAGGACTTTCATAATTATGTTGAACAAAAGTAGTGAGCGTGTGTATCCTTTTCTTTTCCTTACCTTAGAGAAAAGCTTTCAGTTTTTCACTCTTGAGCACAATGTTAGCTATGGGTTTGTCTATGCAGCCCTTGTTATGTTGAGGTATATTGTGTCTGTACCCACTTTGTTGAGAGTGTTTATTATAACTAATTGTTGAATTTTGTCAAATGCCTTTTATGTATCTATTGAGATGATCATATGATTTTTAACCCTTTGCTTTGTTAATGTGGTACATCACATTGTTTTGTGAATGTTTATCGTTGAACCTCTAGAATAAATCCCACTCGATCATGATGTATAATTATTTACTGTATTGCTGAATTTGGTTTGCTAAGATTTTGTTGAGGATTTGGGAGATTATTGGCCTTTAAATTTCTCTCTTCCTTATGAGGGGAATGTCTTTATCTGATTTTGGTATCAGCGTAATGCTGACTTCATAAAGTGAGTTTGGCAGCATTCATCCCTCTTTAATTTGGGAGGATAATTTTAGAAGGATAGGTACCCTGTTTCTTTTGGTCATATTTGTTTTTTCCTAGAGATTTATCTAAATGGGATCATAATGTGTAGCCTTTGACTTTTTCCACTTAGCATAATATTTTATGTTTACTTGTGCTGTTGTATTGTTTTAACAGTTGCTTCTTTTAAATTTCTGAGTAGTGTTCTATGGACATAAAACAGTATGTTCATTTAACCGTTGATGGAAATGTAGGATGTTTCTAGTTTGGGACCATTACAAATAAAGCTGCTATGAAAATTTAGGTACAAGTCTTTGTTTGAAGATGAGTTTCTTGTTATTGTTTTTGGTAAATGTTTAGGAAAGAGATTGCTAATTCTTATATGGTGAGTATGTATTTAAGTGTGTAAGAGACTTCCAAACTGTCTTCTAAAGTATTGTGCCATTCACATTCCCACCAACTACATGTGATCAATCCATCTCCTCTATATTCTCATTGATCCTTAGTATTGTCAGACAGTTAATTTTAGTCATTCTAATGAGAGTATAGAAATATCTCATTGTGGTGTTAATTTGTGTTTACCTGATGACTGATGATATTGGGCATCTTTTGGTGTATCTTGTTTCAATAAGCATCTATTCAAATCTTGCCTATTTTTGTTGGGTTAGTTATTTTTTTAATTTGTAAGGGCTTTTTATGTAGTTTGAATATAAGTACCTGTCATATATATGTAATGTGATTATTTCCATTTTATTCTATAGTTTTTCATTTTCTTAATGAGTTTTCATTTTTTTGGATAGAGTCTAATTTATCTCTTTTTTTAAAATCATCTGTCTTTTTTGGGAATAGGAAATCTTATCACCAATCAGTATGAAAAAGATTTTCTCCATTTTCTTGTAGATCTTTTATAGTTTTAGCCTATAGTCTAAGGACTGTGACAAATATTTATCTCATTTCTATGTGTGGTATGATGATCAAGGTTAATGTTTTTTTCAAAATAGTTTCACAATTTGAAAATACCATTACCAAATATTGAAAATACTGTCCTATACTCACTGAATAACATTGTGTGTTCATTGAAAACCAATTACTGTGTATGCATGAGTCTATTTATGAACTCTATTCAATCTCACTTTTCTCTTTATAAATCCTGTGTTAATGCCACAGTTTAAATTATTATAACTTTATAGTATGTCTTGAAATCAAGTACTAGACATCTTCCAATTGTGTTCATTTTTTAAATAATTATTTTAGCTATTCCATATTTTTTGGGTTTCTGAAGAAATATTAGAATCAGCTTACAAATTTCCTTCAAAGTGTCTGCAGGGAAGTGGGAGAGATTGCATTAAATCTATAAATCAATTTAGAGAAAACTTGAGCACAATGTTAGCTGTGGGTTTGTCACACACAGTCTTTGTTATGTTGAGGTATATTCCTTCTGTACCCACATTGCTGAGGTTTTTTTTTTTTTGAGTCTTCTAATTTTACGGATTCTAAAAAAAATTTCTAGTAATTCAACTGAAATTTTGTTTGAGCTATGTCTAATAGATGCTCAACCACTAAATATGTGACTGGTAAGAGTGAAAGTTTCATTGTATGTTTCTGGCTATAGTGATTTATAATAAAACTTTCTGAAAAACATAAACTGGCATTTTTGACATTAGAACTAGAAAAATGCAACAAAATACTTCAATGAAAGTAATACTATCCTAAATGCTGTGGATGTTTTTTAGAGTTTATTTATTTATTTTGAGAGAGAGAGAGAGAGAGAGAGAGAGAGAGAGAGAGTGTGTGTGTGTGTGTGTGTGTGTGTGTGAGTGAGAGAGAGAGAGAGAGAAAGTGAGTGACATGAGCAGCAGAGAAGCAGAGAGAAAAAGAGAAAGAAAATCCTAAGCAAGCTCCATGCTGAGCCTGATGTGTGGCTCAGTCTTAGGGACAGTGAAATCCTCACCTGAGCTAAAATCATGAGTCGGATCCTTAACCAACTGAACACCCAGGTGCCCCATTAATGCTGTGGATTTTAAAGAGATAAACTCTAACATTGCTAATAACATCATCCTCCTTAGAATAGCCCTCTGTTACTCGTTTTCAATATAGATTGAAGACTTTTGGAAGTCAAGCTTTAAAATTTATTTAGGCATATGAACCTTTAAATTAATATTTATTACTTAGTGTATGTAATATTTTAGTCCATAAATAATTTTATTTAATCCTTTCAGCAACCCTATAAAGTCGATACTGCCATCATCAATTTCATAAATGAGAAACTGAAGTTCAGGGAAATCAATTTATTCTGCTAGTTTCACAGCTGGTAAGAGAGAGAGCTGGCACTTAGGTTCGAGCACATCTAGATTCAAAGTTCATGTTCTTCCACCCTTGTGCAATTCTGGGCAACAGTTAATGCATGGTAAATGACAAACAGAAGGGTTTTATTCTTGTAAAAATGAATGTTTCCAAAATAAACCTTTTAAAAACCTATATCATTATCAATAGATTTGCGTAAGAAGTTGAAGGAAATAATATAGTATGTGATGGAATGTAGTTCGTTGATTACCTTGGTTTCTTCTCTTAAGGAACTAGAAATTTCTTAAATGCTATTACCCACTTAAAAGGGAATACTTCTGAGTATCTTTTGTGTCATTAAGATTTAAATATTTTTGGTTAATTTATGAATATGGAATGATAAATTCAAGCTAATTATAAAAGGAGAACAAAGCTAACAGGAAAACTGTATCATTGGTGCTCCTGAACTCTCACAAAATTAATGCTATTGGTGCTTTAAATGAGGAAAAAATAAAACTAAGAATATATATTAACATACTACTGTGAGAAAAATGAATAATAAATCCAGCATTAAGGCACAATAACAATAAAGACATATAGTAGACATTTTGAGTTCCAAAATAATAGGAGCTTAGAGTAAATTTTATTTAGCTTTAAAATAACTTTGAAGTGTTTATTATTGTAAAACTAAAAAATATTGAATTTAAACTTATCCCATCTGTGGATAATGAAATAGTTCTTGTTGCCATTTTGAAGAGGCAATTGAAGTGTTTTTAAATTTGAGGGAAAAGACTGAGGAAAATAGGAAATGAGTTAAATTTTAGATTAAATGTAATATATTCATGGAAGAATCTTAGGATACTTTTATTGCTCCAAATAAGATTTATAAGGGGCTGAGAACAGACTAGTGCAGATCCATCAATAGCACATTATCAGTAGGAGATACTTTTCAACATAGCCCAGAAGATTAGAGAAGGACACATAGAAAGTTAAAGAAGACATTCAGAAGAATAACAGGAGAGTAGATTTATACAGGTGCTTTCATAAAGTAATGACTTTGAAGTGCCTTTAAAAAGAGAGAGATAGCAAGTCAACTGTTTTTCATGTGTAGTTAAAGTAATAGGTCCAACGGCCCAGGAATAGGAAATGTGGGGAGAGATGCCTCTTCACAGGGCACAGGGCAGAAAAATGCAAAGGGAGTATGTTCAAATACATAGCAATCCAGTGTTGATGATCGATGCTACACTGGTAGCCCTAGGGTATGTTCCATCTCTCTCTCTCTCTCTCTCCTGGTCCTAGGAAACTAAGATAGTATTAGCAAAACAGAAAACGAACTCCATTTCTCCAGGTGATGGAAGAAATCAGTACTACTGTTTTCTTCCAGTTGCAGTGGGTATAATATTTTGTTTGGAAATGCCTTACGTTGTGTTCTCTTCTCGTCTATCTTGCATTTAGTCCAAATCTCATGATCTGTCTCGAAGGCAGCTGCATGGCTTGCTGAGGCTTGAAGCTCTGGGTAGCAGTGACCAGCCCATTTGCAACCCAACACTATAGAGTGGTTTTATAATGTTATAGTCTAAGCAGAATAGTTCAGAAATCATTTCAGTACTGAAGTATAGCAGCGGAGGATTTAAATAGACTCAAAAATAAAAGTTTAATATTTTTATTGTGGTAAGAAGACTTAACTAGAGATGTATCCTCTTAAAATTTCAAGTGTCCAATACAGTATTGTTGACTATAGATACAATGCTGTACAACAGATTTCTAGAGCGTATTCATCTTGATTAACTGAAACTTTATGCCAGTTAATTAGTAGCTCTTCAATGCCCCCTACCCCCAACCCTGGAAACCACCATTGCACTCTTTGATTCTGGGAATTTGATTATTTTATGTATCTCATATAAGTGGAATCATGCAGTATTTGTCTCTGTGTCTGGCTCATTTTATTTAGCATAATGTCCTCAAAGTTATGCATGTTGTCACATAATACAAAATTTCCTCCCATTGTATATATACCACATTTTCTTTATCCATTCATCTGTTGAAGGACATTTAAGTTGTTTCTGTATCTTGACTATTGTGAATAGTATTTCAATGAACATGGGTGTGTTTGTATTCCTTTGAGATCCTGATTTCAATTCTTTTGGATAAATACTCAGTGGTGGGATTTCTGAAAGCTTCTTTTCTATAATTGAAAAGATTTTTCAATTCTGTTTTTCAGTGTTCAATTCCATATTCTAGACTTTCTATTTTAAGCACCTTTTCTCAGTGTCCCTTGCCAGCTCCTGTGCAGGATGCAACTCCAGCCAAGCTCTGGACAAAGACCATGCTGTGCACAGTGTCTCCCAGAGCTCTGCAGTGCAGCGCCCTGCTCTCTGGTGGGGACGAAAAAAAATAACCTCACCCTGTGCAGGACTACTAACCTTACACCTCACTCTGCCCGGGGTATTTTCTAAATAAATAAAAGGGCATGGGAACCAACATCTGATTTTTGGGGTGTCATTTGCCCATGCTCACTTCTCTGAAATATTGTCTCATGGTTCTCTGCTCAATGATCCTTGCAAGTTGCTGACATGTTGGAAATTCTGTGAGAAAGGATGTGTTTTGGCCCTTTGTTGGAGGTAGGGGTAAAATTACAGTTCATTATTGATTGCCCATAAGGTTTTTGTACATTAGGCCTTTAAAGGATTTTCTCCCCCAAGATTTTAACATTGCATCAGTAAAGTTATTTCTTTAGACTCTGTCTACAGCATTTGCCATCAACTGCTGGTAGATTAAGTGCAAGTCAGTAATGTGACACCTGAAGTACTAAATGAATGTGTTCTGCGAATGCTGGTTCAGTAGTGCTGTAATTTTATCTAATTCCACTTAATCTATTGTTAACTCTGAGCTGAAGTTTAACACATAAGTTACTGATTTGGATCATACGCTTTCCTTGAAGCTATAATTAGAATTATTGTTTACCGGCATTTCATTCCTGTCTCTTCTAGTAAACTGTATTCTTATCTATCTATCTATCCATCCATCCTTCTCCTTATTTTTGTGAAATAAAACCTGTAACGTTAACTTATTGCTTTCTTCTTTACTATAACCTGAGACCAATATTTAAGAGTGAATATCCACTCCACTAAAGATTGCTGGTAAGTAATTTTCACTCTGGGCAAGTCACTTAACCTTTCTGGGTCACAATTTCTTTATATGCAAAAATGATTTTAGAACAAATAATCTCTAAAATTTCTCTGAAATCTATAATTCTGTGAATTATGATGTTCATCTATTGACATGTTGGTACTTATGTATGTATAGAACTACATACGTGGTTGCTCAGCAGCTCTCCTTGGAGTCAGAGCTACTGTAGTAGCTACAGTACCACTTAGAGTCAGGGAAGGGATTGAATCAAAGTACCTTTTTCTCAGCAGACCTGCACAGCTCTAAAATAGGCGGTAGCAAAGTTTAAATAAGAAGCTTCATTCAGAGGCGGATCTGTGTTTAATAGCTAAGTAAATAACAACAAAAGTAAAAATTCACAGAAATGGAAACAAGGAGTCTTGGAAAATGACTTTGTAGAATAAGAAGGGAACTAAGTCTTCTAGGGTCTTATATCAGTGTTAAGACATTAGTAATAAAACAATTAAAAGTTGAGAGACATTGAAATGTTTTACACAAGAGAGTGACATAGTTAGCTTTGAGTTTTAGGTTAACTATACTTATGGCAATAAGAGCCAATTGGAAAAGGCTTTCCCAGTGGAACAGAAAAAGGAAGAGACAGGTCTCAACGGAGGCAGTGGTGGGGGAGACAGGCTCACAAGCAGCCCCAGCCATGAACAGCCATCAAAGAGGGTGTCAGGGGAAACCAAAGATAGGCACTGCATTCTGCAATTCTTCCTTCATGGCTTTCCTCTATCTTCAGTCATATGGTACTCAACTTGAAACTGAGGCTATGATGCCTATTTCTTTTTATCCCCCATACCTTCTAGCAGAGACTGGACTCAGTTTTTGCTCAATAAATATTTTTCATTTGTCTTGACCAATTACACCAGTATAAGATCTCTACAAGCCAGTATTTTGACCTGATAGTATTTTGTATACTTGTGTGCTGTCAACCTTTTCCAGAGGCTTCCTGACATGATATTGGCAATTACTAGAAGCATTGTGAAATTCGGCCCTCTTTATTATAACATCAATAAACCTGACTTGATAATGGCTATTGATGTCAATAAAGTTTAAGTGTTTTGCCATAGTCATTATGTCATTGGAATGCTAACTGACATTAATACTAATCCCAATTTATGACTTTTTTAAAAGTTGTTTTTTTAATCTTTATTTTTGAGAGAGAGTGACAGAATGTGAGCAGGGGAGGGACAGAGAGAGAGGGAGACATAGAATTGGAAGCAGGCTCCAGGCTCTGAGTTGTCAGCACAGAGCCCAACACAGGGCTTGAACCCATAAACCATGAGATCGTGACCTGAGCCAAAATCAGGCGCTTAACCAACTGAGGTACCTAGGTGCCCCATGGCTATTTTTTTATTGCTGTTTTATAAACTCATGTTCTGCATGAAAGCAAGGAGAACACTGCACGTAACTTTTCTATTTCCTCGATCTCAGTATAAAGAATATACTTGAATCTTTTTAGGGTTTCAAACTTGTCTTTTCACTATAAATATATTAAACTGTGGCATAAATGCCTATGTACATAATTTTCGTGATTTATTGGCTTTGACCAATGGCTCCCAAACTCACAGGGCTAGTTAAGTAGCAAAGTTCATGAAATAGTTTCATTAGTTCACAAACGCTGATCAATTGTTTAAAACATAAACACATACACACATACACACACTTATATATGTGGCAAAATTATTATTCAGTATGTGCCAACTGGTAGATCAAATCCTTTAAGACATGACATTTAATGTGAATGAATAGTAAATAGAATCCTTGGAAGTAAAAACAAAATCGGATCCCAGACATAGATAACATAATTCAAGCTCTCTGAATTCATACCTAATCAGAAAACAAGTAGTTGTAGGGAACTCCTCAACGCTTGTTCATTAAGCAACATTGTGCATCACAAATTGTTTTTGGTGCCTATGATATATCAGTGAGCAGAACAGACGCAAGTCTCTTCTTAGTGGAGCTTATGTTCTAGTGAGAATGAGATTTTATACAGTATTGCCAAAAGGCAATTTATTGGATTGTGCTGAGTTGTAGAGCTAAGCAATATTGATGATCTAAAAGGGAGGAGGAAGTGTCTCAATGATAATATTAAAAATGGCTATAGAAATCAGAACACAATAGAGATTTCTGGGTAGCTGTCATAAATGCCTTGCTTCTATTAGTAATTTTCTGCAAAGCCTGTCTCCTTTTCTCTCTAACAATTTCTATTTCTTGATATGACAACTCTGCAAGGCAGGGTACTTCTCATTTCCAGAGAACTATATCATTCCTCTGATGACTGAGGTTATTTTGTGGGTGGCCTCTTTTTATGCCTCTTCTTTTTCACCTAAGTGAAATTGTACTATATGCTGCGTGCTATTTATCAATTAACTGTTCTATGAAAAGGATAGGGAGTGATGCATGCTGATGACCTGCATGAGAGTTTGCTTCTGTTAAGCTATATTCTCTTGTTTCTTTTAAGACAAGATATCAGGTAAAGGTTCTTTTGGAAATTTTATCTCTGGAATCTACTCCTTTCAAAGAAAACAAAGCCATAATCTATAGGCAATTTGAGGCTCTTTCATGAAAGCACTGTAACATCACAAGTGGCTCGATTTAATTTTATTTGGATGAGTAACAATATTTTAAACTAAAATTTAATTCACTGACATGTGTATAGAGATGCTAGAGTCTTAGACAAGAGTTATATATTTAAAAAAAAAAAGCAGGTGAGGTGGTATACTAAACTATCCTGATAATTATAACTAAAAGAACATGAATTTTGTAGAAAAATTTGACCAACATAGTACAGATCACTTGTCTACATGAAATAAACTTATCAGGCTATTAATGAATTATTATCATTTATAGACATAGCTTTAAAGCAAATAGAGCTAATTGCATGCATATGGTATTAATGTTTAATCACTCCTGATATTTCATTATCAATGAATGATATGTGTGACTTTTGTTTTTGGAATTTTAATTCTGACAACCCTAAAATAATGAAGAAGGTACATTGTAAAATATTATATACCATTCATGTTTATTTCTTTATTTTTTTTAATGTTTTTTTATGTTTTTTTTAAAATTTATTCTTGAGAGACAGAGAGAGACAGCGCGAGCAGGGGAGTGTCAGAGAGAGAGGGAGACACAGAATCTGAAGCAGGCTCCAGGCTCTGAGCTAGCTGTCAGCACAGAGCCTGAAGCAGGGCTAGAACCCACAAGCTGTGAGATCATGACCTGAGCCAGAAGCTGGATGCTTAACCAACTGACCCACGCAGGCGCCTTGGGCTGAAACTATTTAAGGAGATCTCTGATTTGCCATTATGCATAAGTGTTTATGCAGTTCATTTCAATATTTTTTACATGCAAGTGTTCTACTCATCTAGTAATTTCAATATTTTATAACAAGTTAGGAAAGCACAGATTTAGTATGAAGTGAATTCATTCAAAAACTGAAATGGATGAAGGAGATAAGGAGCTGTATTACTTAGCCTAATGATTAGTTTATATTATAGGTCGAAAAAAGTGTATTCTTTTTGGTTCCCACAGGCTAGGGTGAGGAAACTGCTCTGGGCTAGATTTCTCCCTGGTTGGTGGTGTCAGGGGGCCAGACTACACTTCTCAGGATTCTGAGAAGAGAATCAGAAAAGATGGGCTCATGTGAAGCATGACCTAACATCTCTTCTGTAACCTCCAAATCTTTAGTAAATTTAATTAAAGTCACAAGATGTATGACCTAGTAAATTTTTCTAAATGGATACTGAAACAAAATGGCAGAAACAGAGATAGAAAACAGTGGTGAAGTAAATATGCATGAATAGAAAATAGGACATTTATAGTGCCCCAAGTTGTGATAAGAGTTTGGATAAAGTTCATGAGAGAGAAGTTGACTCCATTTGTCATGGATTATTTTATAATTATTATATTATATTATGTTATAATATGTTATAGTAAATCATTATAAATTATATCATATTATATATATTTCATAATTAAACAGCAACCCTCTTTAGTCTGCCTACCTGTGGCTCTCTTCTCACCTCTGTAACTTCAGTTACCTTTTATATTCAATAACTCGTCAGTCAGGTACTCTTTTTTCATAAAGCAGACTTCCAGCAGGTATCCAAATAGTTACAATTTCTTATTGTTAGTCACTGGTATTTCTGTGCTAATTTTCTTATTTAGTTTAGTAATGCTGGGTGCATGTTTTCGATCTTAGTACTCTGTAGAACACGTGTTTAAATTTTATTTATTTACTTATTTTGAGAGAGGGACAGAGAAAGTACAAAGGGGTGGCAGGGAACAGAGAGAGAGGGAGAGAGAGAACCCAAGCAGGCTCCGTGCTTCAACACGGGGTTTGAAGTCACGAACTGTGAGATCATGCGTGACCTGAGCTGAAACCAAGAGTCAGATGCTAAACTGACAGAGCCACACAGGCGCTCCATGTAGAACACTTGTTTAATGATGACTCTACCAACAAAGGGCTTTGCATTTACCACCATTCAACCTTAACTTAGTAAGAAGTGAAGCATGCTGCCTTTTTACCACAGCTGCATTCACCAGCAATGCATGTGCCCCCAAACAAAACCAGCATAAAATAGCATGGTTTTTATCTACAATTCCACTGATTTCAATGAATTCACAAAATATGCAAAGTTAAAGGTGTTGTTAACATTTCTATCCTAAGAGTTTGGGTTCAGAAGAGAGTGGCATAATCAGAAACTTGCCAGTGCAGCTCTTCAAGGTCATACTCAATGTTTGTGTCTATAAATCCAGGTGGGTAGATTTAGTCAATTTTCCAGCCAGCTGTAGATAGGCACAAGATAGATATATTGAAACAACAACAATTCTGAGTTCTTCTGCTGCATGTGCACTCCCAGAAAGTCCCTCTCTCTTTTCTTCTTTTTCCTTAGAGGACTATTTCTCTCTCCATTGAGCATCTCCTCATTCAGTATCTTGCAGGAAAGGCCACCTTCCATGATGAACTCCTGTCTCTGTCTATGCTATGATGTAAGTATCAATTTCTTTCATTAACAGAGTAAAATTCAATAACAAAACAAGTCTAATCTTTCTAAAGTGCCTTGCTACACTTAATATTGCCATTTATTTCACGTTGGAGATGTCTAATTAAATAGATATAAAACAGATAAGGGATTGAGTTAAGGGATTAGTTCTCGCAGATGGTGTGCTACTTGGCCACAATTAAATTCTTATTTTTATCTTTGGCTACACAGCCTTTCTTGGATTGTACTAGGCTATTCCTCCTTCATTGTGTTGTGTCTTTGTGTGAAGCCACCACAGAGGTTCTCAGTCTTTAGCAAGAAAAGGAAACATTTTCAAGTCTAGGGACTTTGAGACCAAAAATGTTTATTTCAGGGAAAATCATATCTGAGAAGACCTGGGATGAGTGTGGCAGTGAAGAGTAAATACTACTTTAGAGAGCAGCTAGTTCAAGTAAAAGGGAGGAATAGAGATGAAGAAGCCCTAGAGCCTGGGAAATAGCCGGAGGCCAACTACTTCCTCCAGAGCTGAGAATCAACAGGAGCTAAAGAAAGCAGAGATCAGTGGTGACAGCTGACTCAGTAACAAACCCGATTAAGTTTGTTGAGCTCCCTCGTATCTTTCTTCCTCCCTTCTTTCCTTTCTCCATGTGTTCCAGCCACCCTTCATAGACTCTCTTTCCAGTATTTAAGGAACAAAGCCTGTGCCAGACTTTGGGAACATAAGGGGACACATTAAGAAGCTAAGTGATACCTATTATAAAATTACGAGAGGGTGAGGGCGGGGTGCTTGAGGGGCATGTAGAAGGTAATACATCTCAGGATTAAGAATAAGTTAACCTTTCTCAGATGTAGGGGGAGAGTATGGGGCCTTTAGGGGCTTACAAGAGACCAGTTTGATTAGAATCCAGAGTGCTTGGTTGTGTGCGCCAGAGAGAGCAGTGCCGCAGAGGGGTGCGTTACAAGGCGCAGTGTAGAGAAACACAGTTTCAGAGATAAACAGGGACTGGTGGTAAAGCTGTTCAAAAAAAAATATAATAATTTAGACATTATCCAGAGGACAATGGAGAACTGTTCAAGTATTTTAATTAAAAAGTGACATGATTAAATTTGGGTTTTTGCAAGATCACTTTGACTGCCCTGTAAAGAAAGGATCAAGAGGAAATGAAATTTATCTATTATTCATTAAAGTATTGAAATTGGTCAGGGAGCACCTTCACAGACAAGACATCTCTTCATTTACTTAAAAAAATTAAAAGAGATTGAAGGTATTTGTGTGTGTGTGTGTGTGTGTGTGTGTGTGTGTGACTTAGAAACGCCATAGTTAAAAAAAAAGATCACTGTAGTAAAAAAAATTAAAATAAAAATAGGAGAAAGAGGAACCACATTTGTGCATGCATTGGGGCTTATCTCTCAGATTTGAGAATTACTTTTATAGCAGTTTTTTATCCCATAAGTCTCTAGACACACACACACACACACACACACACACACACACACTTTCTATCACAACAACAACAATTTTCATTCCCGTTTGCATTTGTTCTAAAAAGTAAATGAAAGGAGTTAACACTGCCCTGTCCTTGGTGTCTTATCTGAAACAGAAATGGATCCATACAATGGTTTGTCATGGTTACTCCTGAAGGCTTGACCAATATATCCCATTTTAGAGGCATCCTTGGTTATGAAGACCAAAAACATTTCAGCTTGTCTAACATTAAACTCTCAGATATTGCCTAGGGACCCCCAACTGATAAAAGTCATCATTCAGCATATTTAGGTTGTAAAATGTACCAGTTTTCATCCAGGGTCATTATTTCCTATTTAAAGATCTTTATATCAATAATATAGTGATAAGAGCAACTTCAAGGGACTGATATGAGTTTGCATGTTGGAGCTTTTTCCTTTCCCAGACCAGTCATGGAGCCTGCATTTGGTTTCGCTTCCTCGGGAGAATTGTTTATAGCACAGAATTATCACACAGTTTAACACAGCTGGCACTCTGACCTCAAGAGAAAAAAGAAAAAGATTGGGGAAGATAAATGGCAGGTAGATCAAAAGGGCTAAGGAAGGGACCTGGAGAATAGAGAATCTCATTATAAGTTTAGGATATTTTAAATCTCGGGAATTTTCTTTTCATACTCAGCTAAATTCTACCAAGATTGCAAAGTAATATTATTTGATTATTAGTCTTCCTGTGACCACATTTAATATAGTTTTCAAAAAGCTCTTCTACTTTAGTACCTCTTTTCATCTTTGTATTTCTTCCAAGATACAGAGTATAATATACTCTTGTCATTTGTCATTTGAAGACAATGAGGTGCAAAAATTTTTAATAACTTATCCAAGGTCATATAATTAATGAATAACAGAACAAGAATAAGGCTCCAGTAAAAGTCTTAATCCTAGCTTCTTTCAACTCAGTGATGATCAAAACAGATTTGGATATAATCATTAAGTTCTACATGAATTAAAACCAGAGTCATCTGATTCTTTATCTGGGGTTTGGTTATTTGAGAATCACTTCCCACCACCTCCACCTTTAAAAAGTGAGCAAATACTAGCAAAGATGAGGCATATATTAGAATATGAAAAACTTAATTTTGTGAGGACACTTCTTATCGGCATCTGATTTCCTTGTTTTTCCCCAGTAGTTTTTTTCTTTCTATTTCCTTCATTTCTGCTATTTTATTCCTTCCCTCTACTTACTTCGAGTTTGTCTTCTTTTTCTAGCTTTTAAGGTGGAAGTTTAGTTACTTGATTTTAGATATTTCTTCTTTTCTGATATAAATATCTGAAGCTGTAAGTTTTCTCTAAGTACTCTTTTAGATTTATCCTACAGATTTTGATAAAATGTATTTTCATTTTCATCCAGCCAAAAATAATTCCTAATTTTTTTTGACATTTCATTATTCATGTACTTGTCATGTGTTAATGTCCATATACATTAATATCCATAAATATAAGGGATGTTCCAGATGCAATTTGTTACTGATTACTAACATTCATTTGTGTCATAGAACATAGTTTGTATGAGTACAATTATTTTAAATTTACTGAAAATTGTTATGGACCATCACAGGTGTATCTTGGAGAGCATTTCATATGCAGTTGGAAGGAATATGTATTCTGTAGCTGCTGAGTGGAGTGCACTAAAATGTCAATTAGATTCATACTTATTTTGGGTCTACTTGTTCTATGAATTACTGAGGCAGGGTTTTGAAATTTCCCGCTTTTATTATGAGTTTATTTATATCTCCTTAAATGTCTGTCAGGTTTTTTTTTTTCTTATATTTTGAAGCTCTTATTCTAGTCACATTGGAGTATGGGTTTTTATTTCTTCTTGAAGAGCCAATTTAAATGTAGAGCCAATTCTTATCATTTATGGTAGCTATGTTCTGTAATGTCACTGTGAACACTGAATTAGTGGATGCTGAGCCATTGCTCCAAGGAAAACTATCTCCATATAAAGTACATATACAACATAGGTAAAATCCTAAAAAAGCAATTCTACTTGCTTTTCTACAAAAGAGAAAAATGAGGCTCAAAAGTCTTAAGTGATTTGCTGAGGCCATTCCACCAATAGGAAATAGAGTTGGGATTTAAACCCTATCCATCTGACCCCAGAGATAGAGCTTCTTATATTACAGCAACATTGCCTTTGACTTTCTCTTTATTCTGATGATCCCAGTATGAGAGCTGAAAGACAAAGGCAAACCATTATTTTGTTCAACCTCAGCGGGGAATGTGCACATCAGAAGACTAAAATTATTCTTCACTCTGCACATGTTCACAGGTGACCATAAAACGATGGAGATATTGATTTTGAGATTATAAATACATTTTAGCCAGTAGCAAATTTACAATATGGAAGTCACATGTAATGAGGATCAACTTTATCTCAGTTGATGAACAAAAAGATGATAGGTAATAAGCAATAATCTTTGTTCTAAAGTCCATTTTACCTGACCTTAAAATAGTCGTTTTACTTTTCTTTGATCAGTGTTTTTTTATGGTTTATACTTTTCTGTCATTTTACTTGTAACTTAAATATCTATATATAGTGTGAGTTGCTTTCATTTCTTAATTTATTTTTTGTTTATTTTTATTATTTTATAGTTTAATGTCAGATTGGTTTCCATATAACACCCAGTGCTCATCCCAACAAGTGCCCTCCTCCATGCCCATCACCTCCTTTCCCTCTCCCCCTCCACCATCAACCCTCAGTTTGTTCTCAGTATTAAGGAGTCTCTCATGGTTTGCCTCCCTCCCTCTCCCCAACTATTTTTTCCCCTTCCCCTCCTGCATGGTCCTCTGTTGAGTTTCTCCTGTTCCACTTACAAGTGAAAACATATGGTATCTGTCCTCCTCTGCCTGACTTATTTCACTTAGCATAATACCTTCAAGTTCGATCCATGTTGCTAGAAATGGCCAGATTTCACTCTTTCTTATTGCCATGCAGTATTCCACTGTATATATAAACTACATCTTCTTGATCCATTTGTCAGTTGATGGATATTTAGGCTCTGTCCATGGTTTGGCTATTGTTGAAAGTGCTGCTATGAACGTTGGGGTACATATGCATCAGAACTCCTGTATCCCTTTGGTAAATTCCTAGCAGTGCTATTGCTGGGTCATAGGGGAGTTCTATTGTTAAGTTTTTAAGGAACGTTCACACTGTTTTCCAGAGTGGCTGCACCAGTTTACATTTCTACCAACAGTGTAGGAGGGTACTGTGAGTTGCTTTTAGATAGCATATAGTTAGGTCTTGAATTTTTATAAAATTTGACAGCTTTATCTATTAATATCTTATCCATTTATATTTAATGTAATTGCCATTATAACTTAAATATATCATGTTGCTATTTATTTTCTATTTTTCTCACCTCTACTTATTCCTGATTTTTCTCTTTTCCTTTTTTTTTTCAGTAAGCGATTTTTAGGATTACATTTCGTCTTCACTTGTTTATTATTTCTTTACTTCTTTCTCTTGTTTATTTACTTTCTTCTCTTGGGCAGTGGCTCATGTGGGTCCTTGAGTCTCTGACAGAGTCCATAAGGTCAAAATTATTTTCATAATAGTATTGAGTCATTTGCATTTTTCCTCCCTTTATTTCACAAATTTACCAGATGGTTTGGGTGAGATGGTATATGTCATATCATGTTATAATAGATTAAAGGTGAAGGAGATTTGAGAATCTGCCTTTTCTGAGGTCAACATTAAGGAAATTTGCAAAAAGTGAATTGACACGCTTTCCACTATTTTTTGTTTTCTTAGATATAGTAATTTTCATTAAAATATGTTATATATTAACATGAGGCTTAAAAGCAAACATTTAAAAATTAAATTATGTGATAAAAACTGATAAAGTCCATATAAATATGTTCTTTAGAATCTTCTGTAATTTTAAGACTATAAGTTGGCTCTAAGTTTTACCAGATGTGCCTCTAACTTATTACAGTCTGCTGCAAATCTTATACTATATATTGTATATAATATAAGAGCATTGCCATAATATTCTTTTTCTCATCTTCCGTTTTTTGGTGCTATTGTTATACATTTTATTTTCACATATGTTATGAACTCCACAGAACATTGTTAAGGTCTTCTCTTTAAACAGTCTTTTACCCACATATTTACCATTTCCAACAATCTTCATTTATCCATGAAAATACAAATTTCCTTCAGGTATTATATTTCTTCTCCCTGAAGAATTTCTTTTAACATTTCCTTCAGTATAACCCACTGTCAATGAATTGTCCACAGACAGGGAAATCCTTAGGAGTTATAAATATCAGAAAGTTTTGATGAGTGACTAAATTGGAGCAGACATAGCAAATAGAAGAGAGATAATTTAGAACCAGTGTTGGCAATATTTGGTAATTGATTAGATGGGGTGAAGTGTGGCATACTAAAATGCCTATTATACATCATAGCCAACGTAATAAGTATAAAAAGTAAATATTGGGAAGGTATATCCAAAATATTATTATTTTTAGATACCAGATTATCATCTAGAAAACCAAGAAATCACTGAAAAATCATTATACTATGTGCATGAAATTAATAATATGTGCATGAAATTAATAGCTATCCTGTATACAAAAAATAATTTATTAGAAAACATAATGGCAAACAACAGCAGCAGCAGCAACAAAAATTAACATTCTTGATCAAAATAAAAGAACAATTTGAAATACCTGAGGTAAGGAGCTACTAATAAGAAATGTAAGGGCACCTGGGTGGCTTAGTCAGTTAAGCATTGACTTTGGTCACAATCTTGCCGTTCAGGAGTTCAAGTCTCATGTTGGATTCTGTGCTGACAGCTCAGAGCCTGAAGCCTGCTTCAGATTCTATGTGTGTGTCTTTCTCTCTTCCTCAAAAATAAATAAACATTAAAAAAAAAAAAAGAAATGTAAAAACTGATAAAAAGAAAACTATAAAGGCATTGAAGGGAAAATAAGTAATTAAAAAGATATATCTTGGAATTTCAGACTTAATATTGTAATTTGTCTATTCTCTCCAAATGAATCTATTCTATTAATTCATAATAAAAATTCAAGTGGATTAATTTGATGACTTCATTCTAAATGTTTATTGTGAACGAATGAGAGTATGATATAAGCAAAGTTTTTTAAGTACTAAGGAACCTTGTCTTCCTAAATATTGACATATATTAAAAAGTCATAATGATCCTAGTATAGTAATAAATATTCAGATTAGTGAAATAGAATAAAAATCATGGCTATATTTAAGTTTCTTTCAGGATTTATTGTCTGATGAATATGGGCCAAATTGGTAAGAAAATGAGAAATTAACAGTATTGGACAAGAGCTGCTATCTGGAGAAAAATAAAATTAGATATGTACTTTGTAATACATGTTAACATAAATTTCAAATAGCTTAAAGATTTGAATGTAAAATAAAATCACAAAATTATTAGAAGAAGAATACAGTAGATATCTGTGTGATCTTGAGTTTGAGGATTTTTAACATATTTTTTTTAGATAAAAACCGTTAAGAAAAGTACTCGTTTTGGCTCATTTAAAATATATGAAGGGGGTGCCTGAGTGGCTCAGTTAAGCGTCTGACTTTGGCTCAGGTCATGATCTCACTGCTCCTGAGTTTAGGCCCCGCGTTGGGCTCTGTGCTGACAGCTCAGAGCCTGGACCCTGTTTCAGATTCTGTGTCTCCCTCTCTCTCTGCCCATCCCCTGCTAGTACTCTCTTTCTCTCTCAAAAATAAACATTAAAAAAATAAAAAAATAAATAAAATACATTAATAACTAAAAATATTTAAAACCAAATACTATGAAATACCATTTATGAATTTAATATGAAACCAACAATTCATAAAATCCTTTGATGGACAAAGGCTAGATATAATTAATATATGAATTCAATTTACTAATTAATGTGGATAATACGCCTATTGGTTAATTAAAAAGTTCAGAAAAGCTTATGAACTGGCAATTTGTAAATAGCAAAAACAATTCACAAAGTGACATATGATAAGATTTTTTGGCTCCGGTAATGGGGAGGATATATTAGAGATAGGGATTAGGCCACTAGAAAGAGCATGTAGGGTAGTTTAGACAGGAGAAAACAAAACCTTAAACGAACAAGGAAAATGTCAAAGATAAGATGTGTAATAAATCGAACTACTTTTTACTATAAACACTCCTTGTATGAAATATACTTTCTTGTTACAGTGAAGTCAGTTTGAGCCATGTAATTTTCTTTGACTGATGAAATGCCTATTCAGGAAAAAGTTTTAAGAACCACTTTGTTCTTTGCAAGATTTTCTTTTTATTGGCTACCATGATGGAGAATGTACTAAATAGAGACCTCTGGGGTGTCATGCAGCAGACCAGCCAACCCACAGTGGAAGTGTAGTCTTAGTGAGAAACAGAACTTTGCTGTTGTCAGCCACTAAAATGATGGGGTTATCTGTTACTTCAGCATAAGCTAGCGTATTCTGGTCTACTTTATGTTTTTTGGCTTCCTCTTGGAAAATTGACTGACACATAGGGTAGAGGTTCTAAATGGAAGAGATAATCTCTCTGAAGTATATGTACAAAGAAGAGAAATATTAAAAGGTTGGTTTGTGATAAATAGAAAAGTTTAGTAGAAAGTGATAAGAAATAAATATAGTGAAAAGGAAAATAATAGAGAGTACAGTGCCAAATGCCTGAATGAGAGATTTGTATTTAATTGAAAACTTGGAAGGCATTGCTTTAGTTTGGAGACTACTACTTTTTTCTTCTTCTTAGTGTATCTATTAATTATTATTGTATCTATTATTATATCTATTAATTATTACTATCTAAACTATTTATATAGGAAAATGAATAGTTAAAATGGAGAAGTGGCACTTCAAACTATCAGTGAGTAAGTATGTTCCATATTACCTCTGTTCCAAATAAACTAGTCATAAAACTCATATGACCCTTGGAATTTTTACCAAAAGAATCCTAGTAACACTTCTTAGTATGTCAACTGTGTATTTTCCAGGGTGGCTGAAGAATGGAAAGATATGCACAGAGAATGCAGGGAACAGAGAAGTTATATGCGAGTAAGCAGCTCTTTGTATTATTAATAAGACTAGAATGCAGGTGCCCACAGTTCTAGCCTGCTGCTGGCTCAGCAGTTATAAAGCCTGGAGTTGCTATTTTTGTGCAGATTTCAGACCCATGGTGGGAGACTGAGACATAAACTGTGTTTGCCTCTTTGGATGGTAAATGACATGCTACTTTGTAGTATGTTTAGTGTGACAACACTAGGAGGCTGTGTGCAGGTCACACTTACCAGTAATGGCATGGCGGCTTTGAAATATCCTATATGTGAATACCAACTGCTTCCATGGCTTTCCTTCTCACTATTTTACCTTACTCTTTTTCTTAACTACATTTATTTTAGTTTGTTTATTTCTTTTGAGAGAGAGAGAGAAAGAGAGAGAGAGTGAGTGAGCAAGCAAGCAGGCTCCGTGCTGTCAGCCCAGAGCCTTGTGGGGATGGGAAAGGCTCAGTCTCAGGATCCATAAGATCATGACATGGGCCAAAATCAAGAGTCAGATGCTTAACCAACTGAGCCACCCAAAACTCCCCATAACTGCCTGTTCTAAACTTTGCCATATTCTCTTTTTCTTCTGACATCCTTAAATTCTATGTATACCATGTTTTTGTCTTTAGCCATTACTTCTTTCTCTGCATAATCTGTCTGGCCGTTTTCCTTAGAGATCAGTATCAGATACATTTGATAGCACCTACACACGTGTCTCTAGTCAAACTTTTCTAATGAGACCCATGATTGTGTCTTTATTTCCCTGATATCTCAAACTCAAGTTGTCCTAAATGAGTTTATAATTGTCCCTCTAATGCACAACAAATGGTACCATCATTCACCAAAACGGTAAGTCAAACAGACAGGATTTTACTCATAAGATTCCCTTTCTTTTGTTTTTTATTTTTTTAACTTATTTTTATTTTTTAAGAGTTTTTTAAAGTTTGTTTATTTTGAGAGAGAGAGAGAGAGCATCAGCACGTGGGGAAAGAGAGACAGACAGAGAGACAGAGAGAGAATCCTAAGCAGTCTTTGCACTGTCAGGGTGGAGCCCAACACAGGCTCAATGTGGGGATCGACTCAGGGCTCAAAGTCACAATCCTTTGTGAGGTCATGACCTGAAATCAAAAGTGAGTTGCTTAACTAATTGAGCAACCCAAGTGGCCCCCGCTTTTCTTTTGCCTCTTTTATCTTATTAGTCTTTAAGTTCTATCAATCACGTCTTAAATATTTCTTACATTTGTCCCTTCCCATCCATTTCCATCTGAATTTGTTCTTATCACCTCTCATATAGACTATTGGAATAACCTCAAAATGTCTCCATGGCTCTCAATGTCTCCATCTCCAATTTATCCACCCCTTATTCTAAGAATTATGATTCAAAAGCACAAATCAGATCCCATTATTCCACTTCTTAAAACTTGTCAGTATTTATATATTGCCTGGTCGAGGGCCTTCATATTTATGTATACTCAAAGTCCTTTGTGGTCTGTTGTCTTGTCGACTTCCCAGCTGCATTTCCACTCCTATGGCTCAGTGCCCCCAGAGTGCACACACTGAGCTGCTTCACACCTATTGGTTGTGCACGTGCTTCTCGCTCTGAAATAGCCCTCGACCTGCTGCTCCCCCACCAGTCAGACTCCTACTCATTCACAATTAGCCTCAACACTCCCTGCACAAAGCCCTGGGTGGAAAGTGCCTGTATGCTGGGCTGTCTCTGTATCTTCCGTCCCTTAGCCTCCATTTAGCCATTATCATATGCAGTCCTTTGTTGAGTGGTCAATTTTTATAATAGACTGTATGTTCTTTTAAGAAAAAAACATGCATCTTTATATATCCTGAACTCAGCTTATACCTGACACATAGTTGGTGATCAATAAAAAAAGGGTTAAATATATGAAGGAATAAACAGATGCATAGATTTTGGCTTTAAAATAATTCTGCATATCTCCTCTTCTTGCTGTAGTGGAAACAATAGTTTGAGATTATCTTAGAGACTTATTAATTTTATTTGCCCATTAGATTTACCCATAGTTATGGCACTATTTTTTAAAATGTCTATTCGTTTGCTTTGAGGGAGGGGGGAGAGAGAGAGCTCGAGCTCAAGCAGAGGAGGGGCAGAGAGAGAGGGAGACAGAGACTCCCAAGCAAGTTCCAGGTTGGTGGCGTAGACCCCAAAGTAGGGCTCCAACCCACAAATCATGATATCATGACCTTTAACATGACATTTAACTGACTGAGCCACCCAGTTGCCCCTCAAGTTATGGCACTTTAAACTGATGGGGAGCAATGGTCTGGGTAAGGACCGAAGGCTGGCAATGTTAGATTTCTTGTGCTTATGGATAATTAAAACTCATCTTTTATTCTGATTAGTGTCTTGCATGCCCAAAGGGAGACAATAGTGATTGATGCTAATAAGTTTTCTTTGATTTGAATTTAAAAGATTCTTCAGGCTTTCTAAGAAAAAATATGTATTTATTTTTTAATGTAGATATGAAAGAGAAATCAGTATATTTTGAATAATCTGTATAAAACGTGTTTTTTGATACAGTAACCTATATCTAAGTTGGTCTGAAAATTGTTTTTGATTTTAGGTAATTCCAAACTTACAAATCATGTAATGGTGCATTTCCCCAGTTTCTGGGACCTGGCATCATAACACACTCTGGGAGGCAAAGCAGGGTGGTGGGGGGGTGGGGAATGAGTTGTTTATCTGAATAAAAAATATTATTATACAAAAAGCTTAACTTTTGTTTCAAACAACACATGTAAGGGTTTGGTTAAGCCTGACTCAAGCGAAAACCAAATAAACTAATTTTGATTCAGAAGCTGCAGACTTTGCCTAGTTGTGAAATACAGGTTTCTGGAGGTTGTAGCCATGGCAACCAGCACTGAGGGAACTAAGCTTTGAGTGCCCTTGTCCTCCATCACTGTCAGGTTATAGATCCCTTATCTAGAGGAATGGTATTGGCAAGCTGGTAGTGAAAAAACACCAACTGAATCATTTACCACCATTAAATCTATATTTTGTGTAATTAACTAATGGTTATGATTCTTAGGTAACCTCCTATCAAATTAAAAATTGGAACTATTTCTAATAGAAAACCCGAAGTTTTTGGTTTTGGTTTTCTTTTTGTGTTAGAGAGCAATTATAGTCTTACCATAAACAGTATGTTGTCACTTACCTCTTTTACCCATGCCTTGCTGACTCCTTCAACGACCCCACATGAAAAGTTTCAACATGCTAAGAGAAAATTGATGGCACAGTGCTTCATTCAATATGGGGAAGAGATCTGTGTGGGAGAGGCAAGGCACACAATCCCGTTCAGGGTGTTTGCCTGAAACTCCTTTGAGTAACGATTAGATCCACTGTTCCTGAAAGACTTCCAAAGCTGACAATGGCTTCTGAAACAGAATTTTAGTTTGGACTTTTCAAAGCCTTGTTTTTACTTCTCTACCATTCAGCACCCCCTTCATTCTAATCCCTACGATAAGCGTACAGTGAATTCTTATGATTTGGTTTTTAACATTTCTTTGTGGTAAGGAAGGTAGGAAAGAATTTTGGAAACCTTAGAGAAGTGAAATAATAGAAATATTGTAATAATTTCCAGATCTTAATGTAAGACTTTGTGCTGAGTACTTATATACTGCTAGCTCTTTTAATTTTCAGTGATCAAATAAAACATTATTATCTCCATATACCAATGAGGAAATTCAGTCTTAGGAAGGTTTAACAACTTGTTACGAGGTCAACAACTATCATGTGTCATTTCAAAATAGAACTTGAACCCGGACTTTTCTGGCTCCAAAGTCTGGGGTTCTTAACCTCTCTTTTGCCTCCCATCTGCAGATCATTAGGGAGTTTAGCTGTCTGACTGATGCTAACATGACACTTTTCCATAATTCTTTTTGGAATATTATTTTTATGTTTATTAACTTAGTAAATATTTATTAACTGCCTACTATGTGTCATAAATATTATGTATTTTAGGCATTTTGGAACATTGTGAACAAAAGATATTAGCACCCTTATGAATCCTATGATTTAACACAGGACAAAGTTCAAATAGAAAAACAAACAAACAAACTTATTAGAGATAGTGATTTAATTTTGATGGAAAAAAAGTGACAGAATGTGTCTTGAATTATGTATATATAATGGGGGGGTGGACTATTTAAGAAGACGAGGTGTTAGGGAATAACTAGTTAAGAAGAAAATATTTGTCCTAAAATTTGAGTTATGAGAGAGAGGCATCCCATTGTGGATTAGGCTAGAATACTAACCATGAAGAAGTTCTGAAACATACCTAGCATGTTTCAGACACTGAAAGAAAGTCAATATAATTAGGCAAAGTGAGAATGAAAACAGAACAGTACACTGAAGACTGCGGAAGTAGACAGAAGTCAGATCATGCGGATAATGCAGACCCGAAGAAAAAGATTAGATTTTTATTTAAAATGCAAAGGGGAAAATTTAGAATATGTTAAGCAAAGAAGTGACATGATCTGCTATGCCTGTAAAACAATCACTGTGACTGTTGGATGGAGAATGGATTGTAAAGCAGAGGACAAGAATAGGGAGATCTGTGAAGAAATTCTTAGTGTGATCTGGATTAGGAAGGATAGTGGTGTGGATTAGGCTGGTGATAGTGGACAGGTTCACAGTACATTCTGAGGGCACTGCCAACAGGTCTTGCTGGTAGACTGGATATAGAAGTATGAAGTAGGGAGGGATTAAAGGCAATTATCGATTAATGCCAACGCTGCAGTTTTGGACTTGAGTGATCAGATGAATGAATGCGAAATTCATAGAAATGTGGACAACTGAACAAGAAGCAAGTTATAGAATTGTGGGTAATCAAGGGCTTCATTTTAGGATTAAATCCAAATTCCTTAGCCTGGTACCCACCAATGTGTATTTATGTCTAGTTAGGTGCTGCCCACCTAGCAGTATGTAATAAACGTTTATTGGATTGGCATGTGGAAAAGTCAGTATGCTTACCTAGTTTTTCTCAACTCAAGTGAAATCATTCATTGAACAAAGCTTACTGATTCAAGAATCGTTTTGCCCTGTTTTTGGAAAAGGTCAATTCTGCCCCATTAATCACTAAATAGGCATAATCACTTCTACTCTAAATTGTAAAATTGCCTCCTCATAATTCACCAGGCTTCTGCAAAACCCCTATTAACCCACTGCAAGAAATATTCACTTCCTAAGTTAATACAGTATTTGTATATCAGCCAGAGCTAGAGAATCCCATTGTCACTCTATGAAAATTAGCTTCTTTTCCCTTGAAGTAAATTGCAGATTCTTGCAAATAATGTAAAATGTGACCTATGTTCCATATGATAAGGGAAATATCTCCAATCATCCAGATTGCTCAACAAGACAGACTTATTTTTTTCACTCATATTTTAATTGCTGTAATGTCAGCCTCAGAGCTCATTAGGTTTTTTAAGGCACCATATCTTGGGTGTAAAATATTTTTATTGAGAAAATGAATTTTTTCTGCCTTGAGAATAGCTCCCTAATTAGAAAGCACATAGCATTAGTGCAAGTAGCACATTAAACATCCACTCTGATGAATTGATAATTCATTCAATCTCAAGTTATAATCATTTTATTACCTTTCTATCAAAAAAAAGAAGAAAAGAAAGAAAGAAATCTCTAGTGAAAGGAGAAAAACACTAAGATATTTTGAAAAATATGACTGCTCTTTGCTCACTGAGTCTCCTGAACAATCACGGTTGCCAAGATGGTTTATGATAATCTGATAATTTTCTCTGATTCTGTCGGCAGCCAGTCAGCATTCGAACCTGCTGCCTCCAACCTGCCACCTTACCAAGACTATTACATAACTGTTTCAAAATTATTTTGCTGTAATCTCAAAAGTTTTTAACTGCTTTGAAAGGGTTGCAATAAAAGTTACATCTGTCTTCATTGAAATATCTTCCATTTATTCTAGACAGTTTGGTGATTATATGAAGAGCATGGTCTATATCTTACTGCAGATGCTGAAAAGCACTAGCAGAGAATGATCGTCTGCTGTTGTCACAGAATCAGCAGTTTAAGGCAGCATATAATACATTAGCTTTCAAATTTTCTTCATTAGAAACTCTCCAAGTTTAATTTACTTAACTGTATGGAGGTTAAAGATGTGCTGGTAAAGCACTCATCATTAACAGTGATTATTCATCGTCACTCTTGAGTAGGCAATTTCCACTTTTGGAGATGTTCTTTGCTAAGGAGAATTAATGGGGGCTGGGAAATCACAGTGGGAAACTCCAGACCACAACTCTAAAGCTTGAGGCTTAAAAATGGAGACGAGCCTAGAAGTATTACTCAGGTAGTCAGAGTGGTTTCCTTGTCAAAAGCGAGAGGCAAGAAGGGAAGCAGGAGTGATAAGACAGCCTTATTGTCTCCCTTAGCTTGCCCCTCTGGTTCCATTCTGAAGGTAGACCATAGACCTACCTTTTAAAAACAAACAAACAAACAAACATTCACTTTTGAAAACTTGAATTGTAATTTCTGCCTGATTCAGATACAAATCATCTATAAATCAGGAATGTATTTTGCAAAGACCTGAGCCTCCCTTTGTAATCATCAAGAGAGATAACACCCCAGTGTGCCATTCTCTCTGGGGAGCTAGGAGTCCAACTCTAATTATCAAAAATTAGCAAATACTGTTGGCTTAATTACATTGACCAAACTTCTATCTACTTTTGGAGACTTTTATTTGAAAGATCTTGGGCATTTGCCTTTTTTGTAAATTTTTTTGTACATTTATTTATCATTGAGAGACAGAGAGAGATCGCATGATCATGGGAGGGGCAGAAACAGGGGGAGACACAGAATCTGAAGCAGGATTCAGGCTCTGAGCTGTCAGCACAGAGCCTGACGTGGGGCTCGAACCCATGAACCATGAGATCATGACCTGAGCTGAAGTGGAACACTCAACCGACTGAGCCACCCAGGTGCCCCGAGGCATCTGACTTTTTAAAAACTCCAGTCTTAATTAAGATATGAATCTAGAATGTTGCTCTCTACTCTTCTTAGCAACTGAGAGGAATCTGTAAGGCAAGCATCAGTCTTTCAAAGTGGATCCTATTGACCATTTGCATGAGGATCACATGTATACCTTATGAAATGAAAATTTCTGGAATATGCCAGAAAATTAAACTAAGCTTAAATTATTTGGACATGGGATCTCAGAATGTCTTAAGTTTCTCATTTCTTTCTTTTACACACTAAAATCTGAGTATAATGCTACTCAGGAAGTAATTATAGTAAGCTTTATAATAAAGAAGTAGAATATGATAAATCTTGAAAATATAGAATTTGAAATAATGAAAAAGAGAATTTTAATTTATTTTTTTATAATTATCAAAGCATAGAGGTAGAGGTTTTCAAGATATATTGTACTGAAAAAAAGATATTCTACTGAGTCAGAAAAATAATCATAAGTCATTTGATTTCTTTGTGCAATTTTTCCCATAAAGAACCTCATCAACTGAAAATGCTTTGTTCTGTTAACATTTTCTATTGAAGAAACTCCAGAATTTTTCTCACTTCACTTGTTCATCAGAACATTCAATGATATGTTTAGCAGTGCTTTTTTGTATATCATTCTGAAGTTCTAAGTGCAACTAAAATTTCTCTCTTCTTACTCTAGACATTGGGTTGTGGAAACTAATGTTACAGGAGAAAAAGAAAAATTCTTCCCTTTCACATTTATTTTTCTAGGAAAATAATTACACTTAAAAGTTATTTTTTTATCCTTTGATTTCTGAAACAAGTAAAATGGCGTCCTGGAGCAGATCCTTGAAAGTTGCCACTGATCAACTGACTCTCAGCACAGGGATTTGGTTGATGTTTTGGAGCCCCTTCTCTGGAAAATATTTTCTTTCTCTTTATCCTCTCATCCCTATTATTAATAACTTCTCATCTTTTTAAAATTTATTTTGAAAGAAGGCTCTGTCGGCAACTATTTACATTAGATAGTATGAATTTATAATAGCACTTGTTTCTTTCTGATATTTCATTTTAAGAAGAATTCCATTATGGAATAAAACATTTTCCACCACTAATAAAAAGGAGGAAGTAATCCCAGTAGCAGGAAGGCCTTTCTGGTGACTCTACAATTTACTTGTTTCCTCCTACCACATCACTCTCTCTAAAACAAACCCTTCCAGGAGAAGAACTGCACAGCCCAGGCCCTTCTCCTTGGTACAAAGAAAATGGGTCCTTCCTCAATACGGATAACCATGAAGGAAAAGGCAGAAAACCATGTAAGAGAAGTGACAATGAACAGCGCTCCGGCTTGGAACTTTCAGTCTTCGTTTCCCCTATTCTCTTTCCATTTTCTATCCACTATCTCAGGATGAAGTATTTGGATTTGAATGTAGATTTCCCCTGCCACAGCTTCCTACTTGTGTGGGCAGGAGAACCCAGGCATGGAATGTGGAACCCATGGATTATCTCTCACATGAAAGAATGCCAAATAGGATATGCCGCATTATACAGGATGGAAGACCAAGAGAAAGGCACACTGTTAGAGAGAGAGCTTCTCTACACACAAATCTTCAGATAATTAGCAATCACTGGGGGAATACAGGAAATCCTAAGTAGGTTGAATTTTTTTTGTTTGTTTTAATGTTCTCGTCTGCATCTGTCTTCGTGGGGAAAGCCCCACTCTGTGTGTGAAGCTGCACTGCAGCCTTTAGTGCAGTTTAAAGGCTCAGTGAGGGACCAAAGCTTAAGAAGCTCAAACAGAGGCTTTGTTTTTTAGGAGTGGAAAATCAGGGACTCTATAACACACACAGATGGGGAGGAATACTATGACCTAAGACACTCAGGCAGCATGGGAGGCTTCAGCACCCAGAAGGAGATACTGTGAATGATCAGAGAAATGACCTTTGGATGTTTGCAGTGCTTACAAATTCCCTACATTATATATGTATGTATGTATATAAAGCTAAAATCCATTTTTCTGATTAATGTAATAAAATAACATACCTGAAGGCATTATGGGACTCTGTGTGGCCATAGGATAGAGGGATAGGGTGAGAGGTAGGTACTGAGGGAGTGCAGCCCAAAGGCTCTTAGGAGGTGATCAGAGAAAATGAGATAACATGGGCTCTGCAGACATATAGGAATAAGCACAGTAACACAATTTTTTATCTGGCCAGGACCTGAGAAGTGAGGATGCAGAGGTGGATCAGTGGAAGCCCTCATGCCTGGCAGAGTCATGGTTTTTGTTCTTGTTGTTGTTTTTCAATATTTATTGAACAAAAGCTAAATCCAGAGGCTACTGGGAAGAATAGGGCATGATGAGTATTTACAAAGGTATAGGGATATAGATGTAGAAACTAATATTACACTTAAATAGAATATAAATCAATAAAACAATACAGAGTGTTATGAGGTCCAGAGGGAATGCGACAAACTGTCAGGTATAGTCAGAAAACAATTCCTAGGAAAGGAAAGATTTTAGCTGGGATTTGAAGCATGAATAAGGATTTCCCAGGCAAAGAAATGGAGAAATAGCAGTTCAGACTGAGGAAACAGCAGACTCAAGGGTATGTGGTGGAAGAGAATATTTTGTTGAGATAACACTGAATATTTCATTTATGGGGAGAAGACAGAAATGGATTGAGAGAGAAACAGAGAGGAAGATGAGGCAGACAAGCAGATATCCAGGAGGGCAAGAGATGTCAGGAGTTCTATACTTGATGAGTGCTGGCAAAAGTGATAGATGGAAGGTGTGGACGTACATGTCAGAAGGTCAAGAAGCAACATCAGCAATGGGAAATCTGAGGTGAATTTAATTCTGAAATGTAGCTCCAGGCCATCAAATGATCTTTGATATTCAAGAAGACTCCAAATCACAGAAACCATATACAAATTGTTAAAAAGCAAGTTCCTGCATATAGGTACTTGGATAAGATGATTTTAGAATGGGAATTCACCAAATCACCCAAATCTATTGCACTTTTATTATGCACATGGTGTGATACAATTAGTATGTGAAGTGCTTGTCCTCAAGTAGCTTATAATCAAGCGAGGAAGAAATTCATGCACTTCGATTATTTTAAGATGCTGTAGCATGCTCATGCCTCGGCATAGTGAACCAGCCAAGGGCCTGTTAGATAGAGGACAAGTGGGCCAAATGTTTATTTGGAATTCCCACACTAAGTGAAGTAGAGAGGAGCACCTGGGTGGCTTGACTTAAGTGCTTGACTCTTGATTTCAGCTCAGGTCATGATGACACAGTTTATGAGTTTGAGGCCCACTTCAGGCTCTGTGCTGATCAGGGTGCGGGGCCTGCTTGGGATTCTCATTCTCTCTCTCTCTCTCTCTCTCTCTCTCTCTCTTCCTCTGTCTCTGCTCTCACTCTCTCTCTTTCAAAGTAAATAAACAAACATAAAGGTGAAGATTATTTGTCTAATTTAGGAAAGTCTATAAAATTTCTCCAAAGACACGAGATAATTTTTTTTGTCAGGGCCAAAATGAGTTCAATTTTATCTGACAAAAACCTGACTTAATCCCCTAATGTGGACTGCCTCAAATTAAGTAGAATATAAATACCTGCAGTATGAATAAGAAACCAAATTTTCTTTATGTTCTTTCCTGTTTAAAGAGTACTTAGGGGACTTACCTAGGAGTAAATGGACTCCAGGTGCAGAGAAATCTGTAAGAAAGGCTATCTGAGTGATTGCCCAAATCCTCAACTGGTGGCATAGATCTTGGCTAGTTAACTATCATCCTGGATTTGCTCTTAAGAATTGGATCAAAAAAACAGATTCTCTTACCACTCTTACCCCACTCCTACGACACCAGTATAAAAAGCCAAAGGCCAAATGTTAAATTTATACTAGGCCACTAATCATACTAGACATTCACTTCTGATATGGACATATTGTTTCCTCATCCAAAAGTTACAGAGAAATCAAGCAGAAAGTTGCTTGTTAACAAAAGCTATGAGACGGATGAATTTCTAAATGTCTATCTGAAATGCTATCAGTTGAATTCATTCAGTAAAGAATTATGGACCATCTTGATATACAACTATCCTATCCAAATACTGCACTAGATCTTAACCTGGAATCAAAACACAAAACATCATAAGTATTCTCCTCAAAAGCTCTCAGTCTGCTGCCAGAGGCAGCCAAGAAATAGACAACTCATTTAATCATGGCTACACCCGAACAGCCCTTTACTCCAGGTGGGGGAAGGTGGGGAAAGTTACGAGGCCTCCTGGAGCATGCAACACCTGAGTTACATCTTGCACGATGAGCAGAAATTTCCTGAAGGAGGAAGAAGGGGGATAAAAGGAAATGGAGACTTCAGACACAAACAGCAGCTCAGCTCAAGACCAGGAACGGAGAATGGCTTGCACTTTGCATACTGTAAGTAGCTCGGTTTGGCGGCAGCACAGTTTAAATGTGTATTGGGTGCGGAGTCATGGTACTGGGTTAAAAACAAATAACACATTGCGCTCATTACATGGTGGGATATTCATGGGAGGAAAGCAGAACTGACTTTGCAGATAAGGGGTTGCTTTATCTTTCAGAGTCAATTTTTACCTTGGGTTTTTGTGTTTTTTTTGTCTTGGCGTTATGTGTGTATATTATCATTGGTCATTCAAGTTTTAGATGTGTTCAGTTATTTTGGTAATGCTGTGTTTATGTTTTTTTGTGTGCAATGTACATTTCAACAAACTTTGTTGATAGACAATTGTTGGTAATAGATTTCTTATTCACTGCACTTATAACATCTATTTGATTATAATGTTCATATTTATGACAAAAATCCTGTGTGGGTTGTTGTTATTGTTTTGGGTTTCATAATATTATGTCTAGATGTGGATGGCTTTTAAATTTATTTCTCCATGTTACATTGAACATTCATTTTCGCTTTAAAAAAATAAGTTCCAGAAAGTTATCAGCCACCATCTCATTTTATTCTAAAACTTTTGATTAAATGTTTTATACATCTTTTTACTTTATCCTTTGTGTCTCTTTCATATTTTTCTTTTTTTTTTTCTGGCTTCTGGGTAATTTCTTAGATAAGTCTTAGAGAATTTTAACACTTTCTTTGGTTTCCTGCAATCTCTTTGTCTAATGTGTTCTTTGAGCTTTAATTTAAAGTATCATAATTTTTATTTCTAGATTTTGGTTTCCTTTCAAAACTGTTTTGAAGGTTTTACATGCCTTTATTTCACATTCTTATTTTCAGGCCCCTATTTTATTTCTTGGAACATGTGAAACAATAGTTTTTAATTATATGATGAATTTAATATCTGAGTTTTTGCACCTTTGATTCTAATGGCTGTGGTTTCCACTGGATTTTGCTCTTTGCTTCTTATTTCCTTAGGAGTGTGTGATTATTGACTGTATTTATATTATGGAAAACTTATTGGTTGAGATATTTTAATACCTGAGTCAAAAGTTGGTGTTCTAGAATGTATTAGCTAATTTTGGCAAGCGCTTCAGTGTATTAGCTTGAGAGATCAATTTTACTTAAAATCTGGAATTAGGGGCACCTGGGTGGCTTAGTTGGCTAAGTATCTGACTTTGGCTCAGGTCAAAACCTCACAGGGTCAGTGATTTCAAGCCCTGCATCCAGCTCTGTGCTGCGGCTCAGATCCTGGAGCTTGCTTCAGATTCTGTCTCCCCCACTCTCTGCACCTCCTCAACTCACCTTCTGTCTCTCTCTCTCTCTCTCTCAAAAATAAATAATAAACCTTAATAAAAAATTTTTTTAAATCTGAAATTAAAGGTTTCTTTTGCTTACCATCATAAGGGCCAACTATGCTTCGTATTTTGAAGGGAGGTATTTTGTTCTTTTTTTTTCCCTATGCTTAGATTTGAGATAGGCATTTTTCATGCTTTGACCTTGAGGAAGGACATAGATTTATTTCTGGTCATTCATTACACTGACAGGTGTTTTAGGCTTCCAATTAAATGTTGTGGTCTTCTGGTAGCTTCTCCACTTTAGGAGGTTCCTAAACTAAGTCTCTTTGTACTTGGAACTCTCTACCCCTGCCCACAGAGCATAGATGCTAACAATCAATCGGAATTGGCAAGGACTCTAAAGCAAAAGCCAACTTCAGTGCTCTGTTTACCTCTGTGAGTTCTATTTTTACTAAGATTTTGGTCTGAGAGGACTCTTATTATTATTATAGACCAGTAAATGCACTTAAAAATAGCCCTTAAAAACATTTTATTTCAGACATTTTAAAATCTCAATGGTAGCATTATTAGTGCCTAGCCCAATATATTGCAATTATTTGAACCACATGATTTTTTTTATCTGTGAGGAGCTGATGGGGTTTTTTTTGGTGTGTGTGTGGGTTTTTTTTTTTTTTTTTGGTTTGGTTTGGTACAGTTGGCATTGGCAGAAATCCCATTTTTTAAAATATATCAACACATCGATAAACTGTTCTTTATTAGAAAGAATACATCAACTTCCTCCTTTTTCCTTCCCTGTTCTTGATGAATATTGTAAAATCAAACTGAGTCTAGAAATCAGGGAAGGAAGGCAGCATTATGATAACAGGTAGAAAAGTTGGCTTGTATTGAAAGTGAGGAAGAAATAAACTTTGGCATAGAGCTATTGCTCTTTGAGTAGTCATATAAGAGAAAAGCATCTAATTAAGCTGTTTATTCTTTGGATATTCCAATAATAATTTTCTGGTAAGGGTGCCTGGATGGATTAGTTGGCTAAGCAGCTGAATTTGGCTCAGGTCATGATCTCATGGTTTGTATATTCAAGCCCCATGGCGGGCTCTGTGCTGACCGCTCAGAGCCTGGAAATTGCTTTGGATTCTGTGTCCCGTGCCCCCTCTCTGCCCCTCCCCTGCTTTCACTCTGTCTTTCTCTCAAAAATAATTTTTTAAAAAATGTTTTCTAGTAGATAAAGAAGTTCTTGGTGGTCAGCTTATAGAAATAATGAAGAAAAACTAAGATAAAACAAGAGTTGGCCAGGTGTTATTCTAGGGAGCTGTCATCCATGTAGACATGGCAGCTGTAGTGTGATTTAGTGATGAGGGAGTGGTGGGCAGAAGGTAGAGGCTTTTATGTTATGTGGATGAGCCAATATGCCACAAACTCCATCTGGAAAATTAAAGTCTTGATTTTTGGTCATTTGACCCTGTGAATTCAACAGAAACAATTCAAAGCACAGTGCTGCCATTATTGCTGACATTGTAGAGGCCCGGTGGAAATTATGGAGGAGCAGGAGGAATTGTTCCTCTTTAGAATTACAAATTAAATATGTATGAAATATCCCCCACTCTAGCTTTACTTCCTCCTCAAAATCTGGCTCAGGGGATATTTGGAAAATATAGATTTGACAAGTGAAACATAAATAACGTATTTAGTTTCTTGGTAGCTGAATATATTTTTGTTGTTAACCTAGAGAGATGGCAAAAGAGAAAATCAACTATTTAAGTACCCTGTGGGTAGCCTGCTCAGGAAAATGACAAAACAGAATAAATGGCCGTTTTCATATTGCTCCCTAGTGTAGCCAGAAAGGAATGGTATTATTTCTCGAGTCTGACATAAATACTGGATTTCCAGATTGCTAGATTTTATATGTGTGTTTGCGAATGTTACGGTTTTTAGCAGTGTTCTTCAAAAAATTAACGAAAGAAAGTAACTTCAAGATGTACAAAATCTATGTTTCAAATAAGTGGCCTACAGGAAGAAAAATACCATATATTTCTGGAATTAAAATTGTAATCATTACAGATGTTCTTTAAACAGCATTATATAGAACTTTTAAATGTTTATTTTTTTCTTAAAGCAGCAAATATCTGGATGAGTTATATAGTTAATGGCTAATGAAATTTTCATTAGTTACAATTTCCTGTAGAACAGAATATATTTGCAGACAGCAACCACTGAATATAGTAGTGGGATAATTTCCTTATTATAAAGGTGATTTCATCTCTAAGGAAATCTAGTGGCTTCAATAGCATTGTAGTAGCCTATTCTTGGCTTGGTTGGAGGATTTTAAAGTTGGCAGTCACTAAGATATTAAATACTCTGAGGATTACAGGTATTATTAAACTCAAATAAACAAAAATAAACTCAAACTTACACAAAGATTAATGAAATCTAGCTAACCTAGAGATATTTTGATGGTTCACACACTGAATATACCGTGAAGCTAAACTCTACGAGTTAGAACGTGGCGCTAAACACAAAGTATAAAAACCTGGTTTTTAGTGGTAGTTGTGCAAGTTAAATGTTGTGCAATCTCTCAGTCTTCAGGACTTGTCTGGACTTCAGTTGTGAAGGAAGGAGATGACACCAAAGGCCTATTTTTCCTCTAAACTTGATAAAGATGAGAAGTGTGTTACTAACTAGGATGATTCACTTGCAGAAGACAGAACCCCAGCTCAGTGTGACTTTTACTGAAAAGAGAATTGATTTCCTGGGTAACTTGGCAGAAGGTGCAGAAGTAGACTAATTCAGGGGGTGGCTGGAATCCTTGGCTGGATCCAAAGTCTTGGCTGAGGAGCTCAACGGTCAACTTTTCGTTGCCGTCTCTTGCTTGTAAATGCCTTCCAAGCCAGCTGTTTTCATGCATTAATTATGAAGTTCCAGATTTAATTATCCTCTATACAACAATGCCAGAGGAAGGGAACATCTCCTTTCTACTGTTTCAAGAAAATGCTGGAATTGATACTGACTTACTGATTGGAGTCATGTGGCAAAGGAAATAAAATTCTCTAATTCCTCAGGCATGAGTTATGTCTCTACCCTTAGGTTGAGGAGAGAAAATTTCCCCTTCTCAAACCATATGAACAGGATTATGTGGCTCCTATAAAAAAAAAAATTGAGGTTCTGTTACCTCAAAAGGAAAAGAAAAAGGTATACCTAGAAAGAAAAACAGATACTCAGCACAGATCTTCCTTATTTGATAGAAAAATCAGTCTTACTAATTTTTAGATTGTATGGACATTAAAAATATATTGTGCTATATTTCTATAGCTTAAAATAAATGTTTTAAAAACAACCATTAAGTGTAAAAGGAATGATTTGGTTTTAAAATCAGCGTTTTGTAAACTTCAGCGTAATAATTTCTTCAATAGTCATCAGCACAAGCTAAAAGAAATTTAAATACAAAATGCCCTGTGGAAATTTTAACTAGATCTTAGATGTTTTTTAAGTGCCATAAAATTACTTTTTGGGGTAATAGGGAAAACCTATTATGGGCTGTATGTTAGTGATATTAGTGATAATGTTTTACTTTGATGGTATTTGATTATTAGGGAGCACGAGTATATTAAGATATCTATACTTAAGCATTTGGGCAATGGGTGGCTTGGATCTGCAACTTACTTGAATTAAGCAAATAAACACAACACACATACTTTCTCTCTCTCTCTCTCTCTCTCTCTCTCTCTCTCTCTCTCTCTCTCTCTCTCTCACTCACTCTCTCTCTCTCTCTCTCTCTTTTACTTGGGGGTCCCATTATGAGTCATATCGCTGTAGTTCTTATATCCTTATTTATTCCTCTGTCCTATCATATTCTCTCATCCCAAGAAAAATAAACAGTGTTGAGACATCACTGTTGATATTGGAAGACTCTCTGTCAATTCATATCTCCAGTGACTATTAAGCAGTCAATTATTTACATCTTTTATTCAATGAATGGTTCCAGCAGAATCACTGAAATTAGGAATGATCCCCTCTGCTGCTATGTAACACTAAAATTTATAATTTGTTGGCCATTAACTATATGACAGCATAATGTTAGATGATCTAATACCCACAGAAAAGCTATGATTTAAATAAAAATTATTGCCCCAACCCCTACCCTAGTCAAATAACCATCATCTCTCTCTTGCCTAAATTACTACGTTGGACTCCCAACAGCTTCTAATACTATTTGTATGAAAATAATCCTCTCCACAGAGGCTAGAGGGACCTAACATAGGTCAGGGACAGGGATTTCTGTCTGTAATTAGAAAACCCTCAGACTTGGTCAATGCCTGGCGTTTTGATGGTGCTAAATAAATACTGATTGACTAGATGGATGCACTTAGCTCTTTGAAACATTTCAATGGCTTATCTTTGTACTTAAAATAATATGCGAAGTCCTTACCTTGGCTCACAAGACCTTCCATAGTCGCTTTCTTTGCCTACCTTTCTTCTGTAGTATGCTATTTCTACTTAATTCATACTAGCCTTCTTTGCCCAACAAAACTAAGCTTGGTTCTGCCTCCAGATTTGTTTGTTTGTTTGGTTGGTTTTTGGTGTGTGGGGGGGTGGGGTGGGTGCAGTATTCCCTCTGCTTGAAATCTTCTGCTTCCAGATCTTCCCTTGTTTGGCTCAGTCTTTTCATCCACATCTCAAGTCAAATGACTTTGCATTAGAGAAGCCTTGTTGACTGCCACCCAATCTTAATTAATGCCTTGAGCTAGATGCTATTGATAACATTCCCCCCACCCCCATTTGTTTTCTTCATGGCCCTGATGAATGCAGTTAATTTGAATGAAGAAGTCATGGAGTATAGAGGTCAATCATGCATATTGGTCATGATTTGAATCCAAATACATGTTATTACACTCTCTATATATTCATCTTTTATATGAATTGACTTTGGTGTTCCAACCAAAGCCAAAATTAGACAATTTTGTTTCAGGTATTTTCTCTGATTCTGTTTATTGGAATGTAGTATAGGTACCCTTAGTTGTAGATTCAAGTAGAGCAGTTGAAGAGAGCAATATTTTAAGCTTCATTCAATTGAACCACCACTTCTTTAAAATGTTTTGTAATGTTTCAGGGTGGCCTAGTCTATACCTTCTTTTTTCTCTTGGAAACTGAGAAAACAGAAACTGGAATTAAAATTCACCCTATAACTTTACTTGTAATGGATAACTGTGGGAAATTACTTTTTAGAGAGGTACTAAGCAGGTCCCACAAAAATTCTGTCAGGTTACATGGGTTTGAATCTTTTCTTATTCCTACTCATTGAGATCTATGAAATGATATAAATGTCCTGTTCAATGGAAAACATTACAGTTGTTTTTGTCACACAGATAAAAAAGAATACATTTATGATAAATTATGTATTTAGTCTAAAACCTGGACATCTGTAACATTTCAAAACTTTTCAACCTACACTAATTTATAATGAGTTTAAAATAGTTCAAAGGGGGTAGGCATTTCAAAATATCCCTCCTGAACAGATTAGGACATTGAGGCAAAGCATGGTTAAAAAAAATTACCTAAGAAACACATCTATGTAGTAATGGTGAACTTGAGTAGTTAGAGATGGAAATTAAGTTTCTTGATTCCTTTATCCAGGAATTTTTTTTTTTTTGCTTTTTTTAAATAAATGCCTTTTAAAAAAATTTTTATTTATTATTGAGAGAGAGCATGAGCATGGGAGGGGCAGAGAGAGGGGGAAGACACAGAATCTGAAACAGGCTCCAGGCTCTGAGCTGTCAGCGCAGAGCCCGACGTGAGGCTCAAACTCAAAGTGCAATATCATGACCTGAGCCGAAGTCAGATGCTTAATTGACTGAGCCACCCAGGCACCTCCAGGATATTCTTGTCATATGAGGTAGGATACAGTTAATTTGATCAAGAGTAAATGTTTTTAGAAAAAATGTTGAAATAAATGAAAGTACTTTAAAAAGTCAAAGAACACAAAATCAAGCTCTAGAAGGTTTTTAACATCAAATTTTGAATGAGATGCAGAGGGAATAAATTTTCATTGTTTTTAAGCACCTAAAATGAACAATAGAAAGAGCCATATTATTGGGCATTTGAAAAGCAGCTGTTTAGGCAGAATTCTCATCAGACTAAAGGACTGTATTAAATCTCACTGTCAACACTGGTGATAAACCATACCTTCCTAAAGCATCTGTTTTTCTTGGTTGAAATCCTAATTTAGGCTTACATGATAATTGAGTCTGAATAGAAGTAAATTTTACTCAATTTAATTCTTCCAACAAATGATATATGGGGATGAACACTTGTAAATTCACCAATTATCTATATGGTTTTACTTAAATGTTAAGCTTTCTGATGAAGATGATAATCTAAAGATGAATTTATCAGTTAGAATGCCTTTAGCAAACATGTGCCATGAATTAGAATTATTCAAAAGGTTTATTTTTGAGGGTGTGAGGAAGGTAGCTTTCCTTTGATCACTGTATGGAGCTCCTTGTTGGTGGACCTAAACCTGAAGCTGGAGGCAAGGCCAGTCCCTAAGAGAAATGGACAGGATAGGAAAGGGTGAAATAGACTTAGAAGGGCAGAGTGAAGGTGTCTAGCAGAGTGATACTGGTGTTTGATGATGATAAAGATAGTATTCATTGAGCAGTTGACATCTGTCTACCACTGTACTTAACACTTCATATTGCTCAACTCGATCCTCACAAATACCCAAGGCATCAGCATTCCACTTCACAGGTCAAAACACTGACATTTTGAGACATTACTTGATATGTAGTAAATTTCTTATAGGTATATTTGTGATGGTCCTCTTCCTTGGGACAGAGTCTATAAGGAAAGAAGAAACAATGTAAACCTATGGCAGTGTGAATTCCCCACAGAATTTTGTTATGATCACTTCTCTTGGAAAAAATAAAAAAAGCAATACATACATGTGTGTTTGGGCATATATTTTGATTTAATACATGTAATAAAGTACAGATAATATTTTTATAGTTTGCTAGACCTAATAAGAATGCTCTGTGTCAAAATATGTGAAATGTTGTGTTACTGGATACATGCAGCAGATATTTAGGGAGACCAACCATTATTAGCTTATTGTGAACCTTCTGGTGAAGCCTGAGAAAGAGAAAAACCAAGGAGGTGGAATTGTTGGAAACAGCAACTTTAGAGAAAACAAACCAGTCAAGAAGCCAACCCTATTGATGTTTTTGAGACCTGAGACACAACACTTTTATACTGGCTCTCCTGTAACAGGAAAAGGGAGAATACACTTAATGGACCCAACCTCTGCTAACTCATGAACACCATCCAGCCTGGCCAAGACCATGGACGTGATGATGATGAGTGTGGTGAAGGCAGGAAATAGGTGACAGTTTTTATTTTCTTCCTTGCTTGCAATATTCAACAAACAGACTTTCCCTGCTTAATTTGTAAGTGACTGGAATAAACATGGCTCAATTTGAACCACATTTGGAGGGCTAGAAAAGATCTGGATGAGACAGCACAGAAACCTTTGAGTGGTACTTTCACAGGACCATTAGATAATAAATACCAGAAATGGATCCTGTACCCTCATATACTTTGAAAGTCCATCTCGTTGCTACTCTGTTCTCTTGGCCTTGATATTTTTTTCTGCATCTACACAAGGGAAGTCAAGTACAATTAACAACACATTGCTGGTTTTCATATATTAATGTGAATACTGGTCACTCCCTATGTTTCACATTCTCCCACATTGTATCAGGATACATAAAATGGGTGTGAAAAATAGCCCCATAGGGTACAGAATAGAATGATTTAGGAAGGAAAAATTTTTTTAAAAAGCATCTAAGAGAGTTAGAGCTACTCATATCTGGAGACTTTCTCAGAGGACTCTTTAACTCAAGTGTATATCAGTTGCTTATATATATATGTAGTAGCCTTTCAAACATTATTACTCAAGGACTGTGAAGAACATTCATGACTAAAATTAATAGAACCATATCAAATTTTTGTATACATGTTAGGCTAGCTCCTGCCTCTGTCAAATGGGGATAGATATCTGTAGGGATTTTCTGGAGATTGATAAGGTAATTTGTAGAAAGGATTTTTAAATCCCCAGAGATTCTTAGGATCAATTAATTATAGGCATTTTCCCATGATTTATTTTACACCTGAAAATTTGCAGGCCATATAACCACAGAAATAGCTTTTCTAGTTTAGTGTTTGAGAAATGGAAGTGTGTCTTAGGTTCTATTTTATTGATAGAACATTTTGATTGAACTCCATAGCAAAATATAGACCATGAGAGAAAAGATAGCTTTGCTAGTGGATCTGCCCATTTTATGGATCTCTTAAATGTTACCATTTAACACAGCAAACCCTCCCCACCCCTCTTTGGGGGAAAAAAATTAGACATTATGACTAGAATAGACCTATAGAATTTTCTCATCTCTTCTGTCTCCACTTGTCAAATTGAAAGTACTTGCTATAGGGGCACCTGGGTGGCTCAGTTGGTTGAGTGTCCAATTTGAGCTCAGGTCATTATCTTAAAGTTCATGGGTTTCAGCCCAGCATCAGTCTCTGCTGACGGGTAACAGCCTGGAACCTGCTTTGAATTCTGTATCTCCCGTTCTCACTCTACCCCCCTCCCCCCTTGCTTGTGCTCTGTCTCTATCTGTCTCTTAAAAATGGACATTAAAAGAAGAAAAACCTTAAAATTTCATTAAGAATTCAGAGAAGAGTTAATAACAATTACTTAAAGAGCCTAATATTGACAGTATTGTCCTACCCCATCTGTATAGAAGGTCTTGGCTTCCTCTGTAGTGTGCACTTACTTTTCCATGTATCCCAGTGAATCTGCTTGGATTAAGGACAAATCAAAACAACTCACTGATGAATGGAAAACAGCCAGCCAATACTCGGCTTTCCTTTCTGGCTACAGTCTGTGCCATGAAGCATTACCCACAAAATGGGCTTTCTTCCTGGTGGTGTTTTCTTTCACATTTCAGTTACAGAGTCAGTGAATATGGATCAGAGCTTGAAAAAAAGCTGTGATTTGCTCTGAAAAAGATTGCATGAAGTGCATCAGTGATTTCCCGGCTGAAAACATCTGTTAGGCACAATTGTAGCTTCTCATTGTTGGCTTTCCTGAGTATCAGACAGAGTTTATTATTTAACTAATGACTGGGAGAAATGGGCTCCTGTAGCAATCTGGCCACAAACTTAAGAAGATTTTTATATTTATTATTTGAAATACCCCAAGATGGAAGGATCTGGGAATGAAATGGTGACCTTTAGTCCTTGTCAGCTAAGAAATGAATTCCAAGAATCTAATAAGATTTCTCATCTTAGAAATACATATATTTTCACTTTAATTGTACACTTTAGGAAGCTACCTTGCTTAAGAACAAGACAAATTATTCAGAAAAGTTTTAAAATATGAGGAAATAGGATTTGGGTCAAGATGAAGAAAACAGGTTTAATTGTTTTAGGAATTTCATTGGAGAGATGAATTGAGATCATTTCGGTTCATAAATACCCCAGTACACCATATTAGACACTAGTAGACACTGTCCCATGTGGTATATAATATGTTGTTATATGGTAGCATTCCCTAAATTAATTCATTTCTTTACATAAATGTTCTGGAAGCTGGAATGGAGAATAGCTTTTAAGCCTACTCCAAAAAATTGCAAAGGGTTTGAATGTTCTTGGACATATTAATTCATTACATCCTAGAATGGTTTATCCCACCTATGTAATCATATATTTTACTATCTGCAGATAGGTTACTCTTTGCTGTTCCTCTAGTATGGTGCAGTGGTACTCAAACCTGACTGCTCATGGGATTATCTAGAAGATATTTTTAAAACCTAGCTAAGCCTATGCCCGAATCCATACGTAATGTGTCAGAATCTTCTATTGTAATGAAGGCCTGGATGCGTAGCTGTATACGTAAAGACCTAAGTAAGTTTTTTGGTTTGGACTCATCAGCTGAACCATTAAATAGACAATGCTCCCTAAGGTCGTGTCAAGGGACACACAGAATCAAGGTTAAGGTAATCATTTCTCTTTTTTTCTTTTTAATTCAATATTTTTTTCATTTTATTAAAAGAAATTTTAATTCCAGTATAGTTAAAATACAATGTCATATTACTTTCAGGTGTGCAATATAGTGATTCAATAATTCTATACATTACTCACTGCACGTCATGATAAGTGTAATCTTAATCCCCTTCAACTATCTTGCCCATCTCTCTGCCCACCTCCCCTTTGGAAGCATCAGTTAATTCTCTAGGTAAAAATCTGTTTCTTGGATTGCCTCCCTCTGTTTTTTTCCCCCCTTTGCTGGTTTTTCTCTTAAGTATATGATTTCACTCATATGTAGAATTTAGCTTTCTGTGTCTAATTTCACTTAGCATTATAATCTCTAGACCTTTCTATATTGCTGCAAATGGCAAGATTTTATTTTTTATGGCCAAATAATATTCCAGTGTGTGTGTGTGCATGCGCATACCACATCATCTATTTCTACCTATTAATGGACACTTGGGCTGCTTCCATAATTTGGATATTGTAAATATGCCACTATGAACATAGGGATGCATATATCTTTTCAAATTAGTGTTTTCATGTTCTTGGGGGAAATTTCCAGTACTAGATTTGCTGCATCTTACAGTAGTTCTATTTTTAACTTTTTGAGGTAACTCCATACTGTTTTCTACAGTGCCTATAGCAGTTGGCATTCCCACGATAAATACAAGAGGGTTCTTTTTTGCCCAGGTCCTTGCCAACACTCATATCTTATGTTTTTTATTTTAGCCATTCTGACTGGTGTGAGGTGATACCTCACTGTGATTTTGATTTTCATTTCCCTCATTATGAGTGCTGTTAAACATTGTTTTCCTATGTCTGTTAGCCATCTATGTCTTTTTGGAGAAAAGTCTATTCCTGTCTTCTGCCCATTTTTAATTGAATTATTTATTTTTGAGGTGTTGAGTTAGGAGTTCTTTCTATATTCTGGGTATTATTCTTTATTGGATATGTACTTTACAAATACATTATCTCATTCTATTGGTGGCCTTATAACTTTCTTGGGGTTTTTTTTCCCCCTTCACTGTGCAATTTTTATTTTGATGTCACAATGGTTTATATTTATGTTTCCCTTGCCTCAGAAGATCTAGAAAAATGTTGCAATGGCTAATCTCAAATAAGTTATTGCCTGTGTTATTTTCTAGGGTTTTAATGATCTCAAGACTCACATTTAGGTCTTTAATCTCTTTAACACTTATTTTTGTGTATGGTGTAAGAAAGTGGTCCAGTGTCACACTTCTTCATGTAGCTTCCCAGTTTTCCCAACACCATTTGTTGAAGAAACTTTTTCCCATTGCCAATTACTTTCCTTGTTGAATATTAAGTGACTGTGTATATGGGCTCTCTTCTTTTCCATTAGTCTGTGTCTGATTTGTGCCAGAACCATACTGTTTTGATTATTATAGACTTTTACAATATCTTGAAATCTGTGATAATGATGCCTTGAGTTTTGTTCTTGTTTTTCAAGATTGCTTTGGCTATTTGGGGTCTTTTGTGGTTCCATACAAATTTTAGAATTATTCGAGTTCTGTGAAAAATGCTATTAGTTTTTTGGTAGGGATTGCATTAAATTTGTAGATTGCTTTGGGTAGTAGAAATAGTTTAACATATTCTTAGAATCCATGAATGTGGATTATTTTCCCTTTCTTTGTGTCATCTTCAATGTCTTTCATCAGTGTTTTATACTTTTCAGAGTACAGGTCTTTCACCTCCTTGATTGAACTTATTCCTTGGTATTTTATTTTTGATGGAATTGTAAATGAGAATGTCTTTTTAATTTCTTCTATTTCACAATTAGTGTATACATATAAAACAGAATTTCTATACTTATACCTATTTTTTGTATCCTGTGACCTTACTGAATCTGTATCAGTTCCAGTAGTGTTTTGGTGGAATTGTTAGGGTTATCTGTATATTGTATCGTGTCATCAACAAATAGTGAAAGTTTTGCTTCTCCCTTATCAATTTATTGGTTGTGTTTATTGGTTGATTGCTGTAGCTAGTACTTCCAGTACTAGGATGAATAAAATTGGTGAGAGTGTACATCCTTGTCCTATTTCTAATCTTAGGAGGAAAGACTCTGTATTTCAGAATTGAGAATGATGTTAGCTGTGGGTTTTTCCTACATGCCTTTCTTATGTTGAGGTATGTTCCCTCTAATCCAACTTTGTTGAGGATTTTTTCATGAATGGATATTGTACTCGACCAGATGCTTTTTCTGCATCTAATTAAATGGTAAGTGGTTTTTGTCTTTTATCTTGTTGGGTTACATCATGTTCATTTGTGAATATTGAACCACACTTGTATCCTAGGAATAAATCATGCTTAACTGTGAATATATTTTAATCCATTGCTAGATTTGGCTTGCTAATTATTTTTGTTTATTCTTTATTTGTTGAGTTTCCAAATATTTTTTAAACTAAATTCAAGGTGGTTATACATAGTGTAGTCTTAGCTTCAGAAGTAGAATCCAGTGATGGATCTCTTACATATGACACCCAGTGCTCATCCCACAAAGAGCCCTTCTTAATGCTCATCACCCATTTAACCTACCCACCCACTCCCATCCACCTCCCCTCCAGCAACTCTCTGTTCTCTTAAATACAGAGTGTCTTATGGTTTGCCTCCTTTTGTGTTTTTATCTTCCTTTTCTTTCCATTTTTCTTTGTCCATCTGTTGATTCTCAAATTTCACATATGTGTGAAATCAGATGATATATTTCTTTCTTTGAATTATTTTGTATATCTTTCTTTGTCTGACTTACTTCACTCAGCAGAATACTCTAGTTCCATCCACATTGTTGCAAATTGCCAAGATTTTGTTCTTTTTCATCACCAAGTAATATTCCATTGTTTGTACATAATACATTTTCTTTATCCATTTATAAGTTAATGGGCATTGGGCTCTGCATAATTTGGTTTTGTTTTTGTTCTTATTTAACTTGCTCCTTGAGTTGTAAGGTTATGTTGTTCATTGGAAATTTTTCTTGCTTCCCGGGTAGACCTGTATTGCTATAGACTTTGCCCGTAGAACTGCTTTTGCTACATCCCAGAGATTTTTAAACTGTTTTATTTTTTGACTGGCTTTGGTTTTTTGACCCATTCATTGTTGGGTAGCATGTTATTTAACCTCAATGTATTTGTGTGTTTTCCAAGTTTTTTTTCCCCTATAGTTGATTTCTAGTTTCATAGCATGTGGTTGAAAAGATTCATGGTATTATTTCAATCTCTTTGTATGTGTTGAGGCTTGTTTTGCAGCCTGATGCATGATCTCTTAAGAATGTTCCATGCACACTTAAATACTATGTATTCTTAGGTTTTGGGATGGAATGTTCTGAATATATCCATTAGATCCATCTGAATAGGACTTTAGGTCTGAAATGGGTCTCTGGTAGACAGCCTATAGATGGGTCTTTTTAATCCATTCTGTCTCCCTGTTTCATGGGAGTGTTTAGTCCATTTACATTCAAAGTGGATATTGATAGGTACATATTTTTGCCATGTTGTTAGTCATTTTATGGTTGCTTTTGTGGCTCTCCTTCATTCCGTTCTTGCTCTACTTTCTCATGGTTAGTTGGCTTTCTTTTATTTTTTATTTATTTTTGAGAGATAAAGACAGTAGGGGCAAGGGAGGGTCAGAGAGAGGGAGATCCAGAATCTGAAGACAGGCTCCAGACTCTGTGCTAGCTGTCAGCACAGAGGCCGATGTGAGGCTCAAGTCCATGAACCACAAGATGATGAGCTGAGATGAAGTTGAACACTTAACCGACTGAGCCACCCAGGGGCCCCTATTGACTTTCTTTTAGTGATTAGCTTGGATTCCTTTTTTTTTCCCCCTACCTATTAGTCATTTTTGCTTTGTGGTTACCATTAGCTTCATATGTAACATCTTAGGCATATACCAGTCTATATTCAATTGATGTTCAATTAAGTTTAAACCCATTCTTTATTTCCCATCCCTTCACAAATTTTAGGCATATAATTTCATACTTTACATTCTTTTATTTTGTGAATTCCTGTCTGGTTTTTATAGATACATTTAATATTACTGCTTTTATGCTTCCTACTTTGTCCTATTTATGATCTTTTCTTTCCACACAAATAGTCCCCCCCCCCATAACATTTGTTACAGGGCTGGTGTAGTTGAGACGAATTCCTTTGATTTTTGTTTGGGGAAACTCTTTACCCCTCCTTCTGTTCTGAAAGAGAGCCTTTCTGGATAGAATATTTTTGGCTGTAAGTTTTTTCTATTACTTCTAATTTTTTCTTTATTACTACTTTTTGCCATTTTAATTACTACATATCTTGGTGTGGACTTACTTGGGATGATTTGGTTGAGGACTCTCTGTGCCTCCTGGATCTGGATGCCTGGGCGTTTCCTTCCCTGAATTCATTTTCACCTATTAATTCTTCCACTAAAATGTATACCCCTTTATCTTCTCCTCCTGGGATCTTTATAATATGAATGCTACTTTGATTGATGGTAGTGCTGATTTCCCTTAGTCTATTTTCATTTTTTAATCTATTTTTTTCTCTCTCCTGTTGAGCTTAACTGCTTTCCATTACTCTGTCCTCCAGATCACTGATAGGTTCTTCTGCTTCCTCTAGTCCACCATTTATTCATTCTAGTGTACTTTTAAAGTTACTGAGTTCTTCATCTGATTGGTTTTTTATGGTTTTTTGTTGAGGGTCTTCCTGAAATCCTCTGTTTTTTTCAAGTCTAGTGAATATCTTTACGACTACTATTTAAATTCTCTATTAGACATATTAGTTACATCCTTTTTTTATTTTATTTTTTTACAAAAAAGAGGGGGGCCCCTGGGTGGCTCAATCGGTTGAGCATCTGGCTTCAGCTTAGGTCATGACCTTGGCAGTTTGTGGGTTCAAGCCCCAAGTCAGGCTCTGTGCTGACAGCTAGCTCAGAGCCTGGAGCCTTCTTTGGATTTTGTTTCTCTCTCTCTCTCTCTCTCTCTCTCTCTCTCTCTCTCTCTCTCTCCCTCTCTCTCCCTCTCTCTCCCTCTCCCTCTCCCTCTCTCAAAAATAAAGCATTAAAATTTTTCAAAAAATCCATTTTGTTAAAGTCTCTTGCTATAATTTTGTTCTATTCTTTGATTTGGGAAATACTCAAATATGTCTTCATTTTCTCTCACTTTCTGTGTCTCTTTTTGTGTATTAAGAAAGTCTGTTACATGTTCTACTCTTAAAAGAGGTAGTTTTATGAAGATGAGGTCCTATAGCCTTGCATTGCAGTGTATCCTATTCACCATAGTGTGGTGCTTAAGGATTGTCTCCCATATGTGTTGTGTGCACCCTACTCTTTGCCTCCAGTCTAGTCATCTACAATGACTTTCTTTGCCTGTTGTGGGTGGGGTTTGGTCCTTGTGTTAATGGGCTTGTCTAGAGCAGTGTTGGTCTTGAGTTGAGCCAGACCAGGCATAGATGCCTTGGATACAGTAGCACCAAACTTCAAGGAGCTTTCCTCATGTTGTGGCCTGAGAAGCTTTGGTTGATGGGTGGGACCCATTTAAGCCCAAGTGATTGTTAGGACCTTCTGTTTTTCAAAGAACAATATTACTATGATCTGTCTTCTCTGTGTGGGTCTCCTGTGTCTGGTGTGCCTAGGGTGAGGGTCTGGTCCTCTCCCTGTCCCCTGCATCCCTCCTACCTCTTTGGTCATGAGTGTGTTTCCACTCTTTCTACCCTCTTCAATTTGGCCTCCTCTCTACATTTAGCTGTTGACAATCTATTCTGCCAGTCTTTGCATGGTTTTCTGATTTGGGTGTTGCCTGGTTGTATCCATAGATTGAGGTGAGCTTAGGATCCTTCCATCCAGCCATATTCTCCAGAAATCACCACTTGTTATTTTTAAATGGTAGGTTTCAAGTGGAATGTGGATTTAAATAAATTGGAAGTAAAATTCTTCCCTTCTTGATCAAACTACTTGGTTTTCATTCTTTGATTCAACCTCATTTTTCTAAGAAACATTTTGAACCTCCCTATACCATCTGTAAATAATTTTTATTCATAATGTAATCTTTCAAAAAAGGAAAAACAAATTCTTGAATGATAATAGTAAAAGGAAAGCAAGTGAAATTAAAAATAGTAAGGAGCACCTTGTTTTATGACTAAACACGTGGGTCTAACCACTCTGGAAGAGGCTGTAAAGTAACCAGCTGTCTATACCTATAATTAACATTGAAATCACTGAATGTCACCGCTATGTATGGACATGATACAGACATGTTATATAGGCAACTTGTGTACTTGGAGCAGCATTGCTTCAAGTACATAGTCTTTCCAATGGTGAAGTTCTTGATACATTTCTGAAGAAAACAGTGGAATTTTCCTCTTGATTTACAATGTAGTTGAAACACTGAAAAACTCAGTATGTGTTAAAACTTGGCTAAAAATTAAGTGTATTAAACAGAGTTAGATTCTGGGCTCTAATCATTATGAACGGGTTATTCACTAATGTGGCTGTTCAGCGCACTCAAAAGTCCCGTCAGGTGCCTTACTCTTCTTTGTGTGGGACTCTGGTCAGTTTCAGTAAGATAAAAATGTCTAGCCCTGGCCCACTAAATCAGAGTAGAATCTCCATTCTTTGCCCTCAAAATCCTGTGACAACAAAAACTCCCCAGAAAATTCACCAAATGTAATCTAGGAGACAGCAGGACTATTGTCAAGGCCTACAATTATGCACTGTAGGTAACTACAGATCTCCCCTAAGGCTAACCTTGGATATATGTGAATCTTGTGGTTTTGATCTTGTAGGCATACTATATAGTGGTTAAGTGGGTAGCTAGAAATTATTTTTGTTATTATGTGCTTAGTCAAGGTTGGTTATTCACTTAATCGAGGAGCATATTCTCTGAAACTTCCTGTATTTAAAGTAGCATCTCTTAAAATAGAGATTAATTACACAGTGGCAAAAGGTGAAGCTATAGAAGAAATGTGATGCTGATCTCACTCCATTACTTTGAAGATTGGAACACAGTGACACATGCAGATGCTTCAGAAGAGAATAAAAAATCTATTTTTCTGTCTAAGATGTTCCTGTAACACTTCAAAAATTCTTAACAGGGATCTCTTCTTGACTGCATGCTGGCTAACAATGAATCTAAAAATAGTTTTTGCTTCAGGCATTCTTTTTCTCTGTACAATGCAAAGGAGAGAATGACAGGTGTTTTCCTTTAATTATTTATATTTTGGTCTCCCTTTTCTGTCCTAAACAATGGCCACCAAAGAAGTCTAATTTGAATTAAATCACTGAAAACTGAAGAAGCTGGGTAAATATTATCCTTGTCATCTTTTTCCCCCACTAAGATTCACCATTTGCTTTTCATTGTAACTAGATTTATTTAATATTAAAAGATTTATTTCTCAAAATATGACATATTTATACTTCAGTTGCCAAGGAACATTGTTTTACATTGTTCAGGAGTATGTTTTGTTTTGACCTCTCTTTAAGAATTTCAGCTGCCCTTTTGTAGTAAGAAAAGGCACTACCAACATCGTGAACTTTCAGGAGAAAGCTAATTTTATTAATTAGAAATCTACATATATATTTTAACCTCTAGTGTATCCTAGATATGTTTTATTTGCTAGCTAACTACAGTTCTTGATAGGAATTGCATGTTTAAAGGATGCAATGGAAAAATTCTTTACCTGGGGAAAATGTAGAAATGTTTTCTGTTCAAACATCATCTTTCTACATATCAATAACAGGTAATTTTCACAAGTGGAGACTTGCTATTCCTTTTTTTTTTCCAGTGTATTATGCCTCTAAAATTTTTTTGGTTTGGAAATGGATGTTCTTCTCAAGTAAAAATAATACCAAATGATAGAAAAAACTTCAGGCTGGGTTGAATTGGGGAAAAGTTAACGTTTTCAGTGGTTAATAAAGAGTTCAGTTTTCTTTTATACATTGGTAGTTTATCAGCTCTAATGGAGAAAAATGTAAAATTGGGCTAAGAAGGAAATAAGAAATTAATACCTCATCATTTTTAAACATAAGCTACTTTGAGTGTTAAGTCTCAAATATATCCAAGTTTCCTTTCTCCCATTATGGCTTAAATACCAATACCAAATAAAAAATAGGAGGACGAAAGTGATACTCAGCTTTTAGTCACTGACATACTCACATGTAAGTGATTCAAGAGATAGATTTTTCTCAGTAACAGTAGTAAGAATGAACTGAGAGGCCAACAAAAAAAAAGGGTTATTTTGGAATGAAGCATTACCAGCTTTTTTTTCCTTTTTAATCCTTTCATCTTTTAAAATATATCAAATTCATTTGGTATTCTCCCTTCAAGAGCTGAAGCTCCTCTGACTGTAGACTAGAGGTAGTGATGTTTCTAATGAGTAGAACAAAGCAGAAGTTATGACATGAAGAGACTGGGGCAGAAAAACAACACACAGTGGCTTTTATCTTGGTTGTTCCTTATCTTGCGTCAATTTCTTAGGGAAAGCCAGCTGTGGTGTTTTGAGGGCACTGGAGCAGCCCTGGGGAGAAGCCCACGTACTCAGACACTGAGGCTTCCTGTCAGTCATGTGCAAGAGCCGTTTAGTAGTGGATCCTTCAGTTGAGGTCAAACTTTGAAATGACTGCAACCTCAGAAGGGACCCTGACCTAGAGCTCCAGGACTGAGGCCCCTCCTGAACCCTGGCCCATAGAAACTGTTAGATAATAAATGCTTGTTTAATGCCACTAATTCTAGAGGAATTTTTACACAGCAGTAGATAATATCATACCAATAATAGGCCTTTGATATTCATTGATATTTAGAACACTTTATATTTAATTTATTGCAAATCCAAAGTTTTCACTAGCTTCTTAATCTGCCAACTAAGTTATCTAGGGAGGTTAGGGTATAATTGGATTAGTTTTAGCTGTTCTTGGACAATTTTTCCAGTTAGGTGTTCTTTCTGGTATATAAATCTCTCTCTCTCTCTCTCTCTCTCTCTGTATGTGCGTGTGTGTGTGTGTGTGTGTGTGTTAAAAAGGTATAACTCCATCTTTTTATGATGGAAAAACAATTGATGAGGTATCAGAACTATAAGTGGGAATAAACTCCATGGGTGGTAAGTACAGGGCCTCTAGAGCTAGGCTACTGGAGTACAAATCCTGACTGTAATAGAGCTTTGTGACCTGGGGCAAGTCACTGGTTTTCCTGTGCCTCAGTCTCTTCCTCTATGAAATAGGCAGAACAATAGTACTTTCTTCATACACGTTTGCTAACGTTTTCTCTGGTTGGTTGATTTTAACATCTAAAAATCAGTCATTATAATTTACCACGTTAACAGAAGGAAGGAGAAAATGAAATCATTAGTCTTAATACATGTAGAAAAAGCACTTGATAAATGCCCTATCAATTCACGATTTTTAAAAATAGAAGTGAACATCTCTAATTCATAAAAACATCTAAACTTTGAAAATACATTTAATGCTGAAATGTTGGATGTTTTCTCTTTGAATTTGGAAATTTCTTTTGAGTTCTTTGCATTACTGGTACCCCAAACATAATTAAATTTTATGTTGGTTGGTTATAAAGCAACTTGGCTCCGTGCATTGGTTAACTCTGCTAATCAATCTATAGAACGCTTATTTCTTCACCTGGGTGATGGGGTGTTTTGGCAGAAGGGAAAGGATGATGGAGCACAAAACAGCTCTTAAACAACTGTGTAGAAATGGCACATATCACTTCTGCTCACACTCTATTGCCCGAAGCAAGAGCCAAGCCTGGTATTAGTAGAAAATGAAAGTATAATCACCCCAGAGGAGAGGCAGAGACTATTTGGAATAATTAAAAAATCTATGGCACAAATTTTCAAACTGTGCTATTTATAAACAAGATAGAGAATCCCAACTAAAAGTGCACCTCTTGGGGCAACTGGAGCTCAGTCAACTGAGCATCTGACTTGAGCTCAGGTCATGATCTCACAGTTGGTGAGTTTGAGCCCTGCATCTAGCTCTGTGCTGATAGCTCAGAGCCTGGAGCCTGCTTCAGATCCTGTGTCTCCCTCTCTCTCTGCCCCTCTCCACAGCCCCCCACTCATACTCGGTTTATGCCTCTTAAAAATAAACATTAAAAAAAAATGAACCTCTTTCTGCTAAAATTACACAGGAGGGAGACTTGTTAGCATCTCTGACAATTTACAAGAGGTTCTTTTTTTGTCTTCATCTTGCCATTCTCACACAGAAATTCCTTTGTTAAGGCTAACCCTTTCTTGGAAATTTTAGGTCTTTGTATACAAGATTTCTGAATATGGAAAATTGTGCCTATGGAATCATGTACAATAAAACACAAAGAATTGTGTAATCCTTTATAGTTTACTGAGATACTTTCATGTTTTTTATTGAAAAAATTAGGAAATAGTTGGACACAGTTAATTGACTGTTTTTCATTTATGTTCCCCAGTAGACACAAAAAAAAAAAAAAAAAAAGAAAGAAAACAGAGAGAGTGTTAGACCCATTTCCTCATCCTCAGAGTTCAACAATATCTGACACAGGGGGAGACTAATTTATTGAGTGAAATAAGATTTAATTACTTGTTAGTACCATGGCCTTGACCAATTGTTGGAGCAAAAACTGAATGTAGGCCTCTGGCCCCAACAGCGAAGTGCACTCCTCTATACCATGTCTAACCTGCCTATGTAAGGGCAGAGAACCTAAAAACCCAGAAATGAAGAATAAATGTTGGTATTTTCTCTGAAACTGACCAACTTTTCCACTTTCAACATGCTGGCAGGTAAACAGATGAAGAAGATAAAGCACGGGTCACTAGGAAGGCAACTGCTGAGAAGTCCCTGCCCATAAAATATCATCAATGTGCCCATCTGTTCCAAATTTAGACAAACAGTTTTCAAAATTAACAGATTTAGACCCATTTAAATGAAGAACATATGTTCAGAACAGTATTAGAATGTGCTGATGAAGGCTGATAAAGTCTTAGGTCTAAGAGAACGTCAATAGCTAACAGTTCCTCATTCTGGAAAGTTATTTCAGGTAATAGATAAATGTCCAAGAGGGAAGGTCTCTAGTGTTGTCCAAAGGGATAAACTTGACCTGTGTAATCTCATTGCCCCAGGCCTCTGAACATAAGCAGCATTCACCAGTTGTTGCTTTTTATCTTGAACAAATGGATACTGTAATTGAAATGATTCTCCAAATTCAGGCTGATGTTCCACTTTCAGAAGAGCATAATCAAGACAAAGAAGAACAAAACATTTTCTCAATGGTCTTCTGTACAGTGTTTCACTTTCTGAGATCAATTTCCTCATCTTAATTTTCAGTATTATCTGTCCATGTTGCCAGTCAATACCCATTTTTCCCATCATCGTATGGACATGAAGGTGTTCTGGGTGACTGAATTACAAATATTAGTGTCTGTCTTCATCTCTCTGAAATTAACAATATATATAATAGAGAACATAGAGTGGTTTTATACTTGGAACAAATTATAATTCCTTGTACTAGTACCTGATTTGGGTCACTCAATTTTGGGAAGCACAAAGACTTGACTCCATAATCTTTATGAAAAACACCTATATAAAACATGAAATTTTAACTATATTAAAAGACTAAATGCAGAGCAGAAATAAAATGTACAATATTGTGAAATATATAACCTTACTGCTTATATATATATACTATTAATATATGCATACAACAGTATAAACGTTATCAAATATATAATCTTACTGTTAAATGACTTAATATGGATTTAAATTACTGAGTTTTAGTAGAGACAGAACTCTGAGGTGCAATAAGTAGGAAATTCAATGAGGGAGGTTAAGACTTGAGGTATTCCTTTGATATAAGAATTAATGTCCACTTCTGAGAGAATACAAAGTAATAGAATGACCTAAGTTATGAAGAGAGTAAATCAGGTGGTAATTCCAAAGAAGATTGGAGTTTTAATTCTATTTAAGAAGGAAACAAGGGATAATATGTGGAGAAGAAGATAGACAAGCAGTAAGTAAGGAGACCTATTGAGAATAGAGAACAGAAAACAGTATAGTAGCCCATGCCACTTCAGTGTATTTTTGAGAAAGACTTTAATCTCAATTCTTAAGTGTTTTCATTCTAGCTTAGACATGATCTCTATAAAAATTGAACATAAGTGAAATAAAGAGAAACAGGAAAGCAAGGATTTAGGAACAGGGCAACTCCTTTTTCAGTCTCTAGGGCTCTTCATCTTCAACTTTCTTGCTTCAAGACTCTTAAGAGAAATCCTCCAATCTTTTCAACTAATATTCATCTAGATTAATTAGATACTATATTGGGTGTATTAAGACAAACATTAAATGTGTTGGTAAAATACACTTCTAATTGATCCTCCATTAATTCTAATAGTTGTCTTTAAAGGGAAACCAGATGGAAATGCAGGCACAGCTTCAATCTCCTGATACTGTAGATAAACCTTCACTACCTCTTTGGCCATTGTTGCCAAGGTCCTTGTGTTTTGTTGCATTTTGTTGTGTTTTGTTTTTTTTTCCTTTTTTATTTTCTCGATGAAATGATTCCTAGATCCTGGTGCTCTATGCAATGCAGTTTGTCACAATCGGGGACACAATAAGTTTGGTATAGTTTTCAGGAACATGTTCACCATGAAATAATCTACTTGAAACAAATTTATCTTCTGCCTAATAATACTCAACCCAGATAACCAACATTTTACAGATTGGTATAATATCAGACTACCCATCTTAAGTGTTTGAAGTGGACACTTCTAAATCCATAATTACTATAAAGCCACTGTCTGATTTGGGCAAAATGGCTAATACTTTTCCCACTTTGCTTGAGTCACTTCTTATCCTTTGCTGACATTTTTTTTAATTGACATACAGTGTTGTATTTTTAGACAATGACTAAATCGAAAAGTCAGAGACAACATCAAACAAGCACTTAACATGAATCATTAATGTGCCTTTTACTACTGCAGGGCAGATCGCCAGTCCAGTGACTCATTAGTCAGAGGGACATTTCTCCACCATTCATCTCCACTCTAGTAATGTTATCTGTGGTCTGAAAACAAACAAGGTTGATTCACACAGAAAGGTCACTAAAGTGCCTTAACTCATTTCTCACTGAAAATGAAAGTATAGAATCTTACTGTGAAAAGGGCTCTGGTACACATCCACTGACCAAGAAGCAGCTTTAATTAATCTGAACATACTTACTGAGGAGGCCAGAGGGAGATGATTACAACTATTGATCTACTCCTTTCACTCTGCTAGATACTGAAAAGAATATGTGA